>JASDQU010406869.1:0-10619 GCA_032191745.1 Picea mariana
GTACTACCCGACTACCTAGGTACTAGAGAGTATCTTCCCGAGTGTTGTTCTCGGTGACACTATAGTAGTCTGGTGGCCGATAGGTTTATCTAAAGAGGGCTTCAGGAAATCTAGGTCGATCCATACACAGGTGTTGTCTGATGCGCTACCACTCGAAGGGGTACCAACAGGGGCTACAAGGGTGGCCAATAGATGTGCGCTTAAGAACCACTTGTATTTCCTGCGTGTATGAATCTCTCAACCGCGGCTTTATGTGCATAACGACAGATCTCTGTGGCTTAAAGACGTTGGAATACGTATCTACCCTGGAAAAAAAATTCCCACAATTTCTGCTAAGGAAAGTTCTCTGATAACACTCGCAAGATACCAGATATAATAAATATCCAGAACAGAAATAAAATGCTAGAAATGGTAGAATAATTGTAATATAATCAGCATAATCTCCACAATAACACAGTAATGATATAAGAACAACAATAGAAATAGCACTTTGATTCATAATGCAATGTTCATGAGCCTCTTTGAGGGGGAAACCTCCAGTCGAGCAACGCTCTATTACAATAATCTCCAAGCTAGGGTTTTCATACCCTCAACCCTTATTTATACTAAATATGTATATCAAGAGAAGCATCTAGAGGAAGATCCTTCTAGAAGCAAAAGCTTCTATTAGGTCTTCTTACACTTGCCTTATTCTATTTTATTGAAAGGCCTTATTAATATTGACCTTTATTACATCCGAATATATTGATCTACCTATGTGCGGGTTAGGACCCTAACATATGAGGTGCACTAAAGGTATTGGGGTGTCTTTCTAGTATCTTAAGGCGTGCAAGAGACGTCTATGGGATTTTCTTGGGGTCTTTCTTGTTCTCAAGGTGTCCTATGAAGGACTGAAGGTCTGTGATGATGTTGTGTGTTATTATGAGGTTATGATGTAGGAGAGTTTTTCCATATTTAAACAATCATGTTTGATTGGACCTAGGGGGTCTTTGGATTACTAAGGGAGTGGGTTCCCTAAAGCTTGAATTATTTTATTTTCCTATGTTTATTGATTTCTAAAAGATAGGGGTTTTTAAGTTGAGATTATTGAATGTAATCAAATATGTCTTATTAAGATTATTCTGAGAAATTGTGAGAGATGGTTGAGTATTTTGTAGATCTAGAGGATACTGAGGATTATGAGTGAGAGATTTTAGGATCTAAAACAATTTTAGTGTCATAATCCTTTGTAATTAATATTTAAGCCTAAGGGCATTAAAAATGGATCAAGACAGAAACCTGAGAGAGACAAAGAGAGTGTGAGGGTGAAAAAGGGTCAAGCACAGCCTAAGTCCAAAAGGAGGACATACAAATGTAAATCAATCCAAGCAGACAAAAGAGCGATGTATAGGTTGTGTAGAGTAATTCATTCATAGAATTTTGGGTGGATTCTCAGTGTTAATGTGAAATTGAGTGGTTTTGTTGCATAGTATCTCTGTGTGAAATTGTTATAGTCCAAATCGGACTCTTTAAGTTATATGTGCATGTATCAAGTGAAAGGCACATATAAGGACCGTGATATATTGTTGATCACGATAAGATCAACAATGATTCTTTGAATCATAGTGAGATTGTGGAGAATGGAATTGAACCTAGATTGTATGCAGGCAAATTGAATGTCCAACCCTTCAAGAAAAGATATTGAACCCTTTGTAGGCGTGAATAACAGTTGCCATTCAATCAAGATCAAAAATTGACCATGGTCATAAATTACAAGTGTCTAGGCTTTGCTTGTGTGTTAGCATGAACGGTCAAGATTAGATCTTGGATAGAAGTTCATTTACATCAATGGTCAGAACCAGCCCTATATGCATAGTCCGATAAGAAGAGTCTTAAAGCCTTTCAAAATTGGTGTGTCAGGGTAGAGTAGCTGAAAGTACTCCAATAGAGAGAGGTATGATCGATGGATGGGATTGATCAAAAAAGATTTGATCGACAGCTAGCAATTACTCGAGTTCAAGATCTAATGAAACAAGGTCAAGTGTTTTGGAGTGTGTATTTCATAGTCGAAGTCTGAAAAATACTTCGATGAAGGTAGTTCGATCTATGGTGTATATTGATCAGGGGAGAAATGAGATCGATGATCATCGGGATTCCACATGGAAGTGTTAGAGTGGTCTTCCAGAGGATGAAAAGGGAGAAACATCAACTACTACCAATGGTTCCAATGACTTTGGAGTAATCTCGACTGATGCTACGGAAGTGACGTGTGGAGAAACATTATTGGATCTCGGAGTAGAACCATCGGAATCGAATAGTTGGAGGAACTCTGATAGACTGACATCGATCAATGGTTGAGATATATTCGGAGTCAAATATATCAACAGACACCATAATGACATGTGGCAGCTGACAAATACCCAGATGTGGGATCAGCAAATGAGAAGTGGACATGTGGTAGTGATGTGGATGAATGAGCAAGCAACATGTGGTAGTTAGATCAATGAGTAAGAACTTTACATGTGTCATCCATGTATAATTTCTATGGAGAAGGTGTGGCACAATGGAAGTAGAGTTTGGTGATTTGTACCCATAGATCTAGACAGATCAATGGTGGATATTCATGTATTGTTCGGAGTCTGACGAGGAGGTGGATAAATGTCGAAACAAGCGTTTCGGAGTGCAGTAGATTGCAGGATTTTGATATAGGAAATCCAAACAAAGAAAAAGAAGACGTTAATATAGACCATCCATTGGGACAAATTTGGGAATGAGATCTACCATCCATCAGAGCAATCATTTCAGAGCCTATTCAAACACTGCGACACAAAGGTATCGATGGATGGTATCAAAGAATATTCCATTGCATGGATTGAGTGCATCATATCCTAACCGTTCATTTAAAGAGGAGATAAAGGGTGGGGAGTGAAATCTAGAGTAACCCGGGATGTGATTAATATCGTGCATCCTGTGAAGATCAACATAGAGGATTCAAGGTTGAATTAGCCTCGATTAAGGTAATTGGTTTTTCAAGGAGGCTTGGTCACATGGAGTTTGACCCTCAGATTTGAACACCTAATTTTAGGCACCTGATTACGAGTGAATTCATACGGAAAAAGGGGCCAAGCTCAAAAAGGATATAAAATAGCTAGCGAATGGGATTTAGCCCGCAGTTACAACTAAATATTTTATGGAGACAAGCACCTAGTCTTGAGCATTATTTACTGGTGCGAAATAGAGTGGTTCCAGAACTCTTTGAACAAAGGATTTTTGGGTCTACACATTAAATTGAGATCAGCTCAATTCAAAGATAAGCAAAATTAGTTTCAATAATTTTGCAACACAGTGGGTTTAAGGCCGGGAGGTCATCATTTTTTGTATCATAGCGAGAAATTTATTTTTCCTGTGTATTTGATTTTAGATGGAATACCTTAAATTAAAGAAGTTCATTTTTGGTATCAGAGCAAACAATTTTTTGTTTGAATTGAAGAGGAATGAGTGCTCAAGGGATTATTTCCTATGTAGTGTAAATCTACAAAAAAATATTACAGCCAACAAAGGACTTAAATTGGTATTAGGGAGAAAATGTACAGAGGAGTACATTAGAAGAGGTATTTTGACAGGGAGTTTTCCATTCAAGTGCATTGAATGTGAGAGACCAGATCTCCTAACAGATATTGATGGTATTATTGATGTTCTATTAACTCTCGTTAGAATACTTGTGATTGCAGGTAGCAAACAAGGAATTGATAGCAGCATTACATCTAGACAAGTTGCGATAGAAAGCATGTGGAAATCTTAGAGGATAAAGACAGCTTGTGGTAGAACCTTGCAGCAATGGATGTTGTCAATACTTCTAGCTGATATTGGAAGTGAGGAGGATAATTGTAGTTCTCATAGAAAGTGAGCAAGAGTGAAAAATATAGAGAGGAGAAAGGAAGCTCAAGTGATTCTAGGAGATAGAACTAGAAGAATACCAAGAGGTCAAACTCGAGAGAGAATATTGAGTTGGTATTAGGTAGAACATGAGGATATTTGCTACAGAGGCTTGATGTAGCACACGGTGAGCAAGGATATGTTCAGAAAGGTAGAGGTGAAGATGACTATTGATGGCCATTATAAAGGTTCAGAGAGAAGCCACAACAGAGGAAAGAAAGGTTCCAAAGAAAATGGCATAAGGAGAAGAATGAGTCAAGAGACAATTGATAGAGGATCGGTTGCGTCAAGAGTACAACTCAGTTACATAAGAAAATTGTTATAGAGGAAGATTGAGGAAAACCAGAGGCAAGGATGGAATTTAAAGAAGAAATTCAAGTGGCATGTGATGCAATTGTTTGCAAGGAAGCAGAGGAAAATATTGAGGAGCTTAAAGCTTAGGTTAAATTCTTGGATGAAGGAGTAACTCAGAGGGTCTGAGTTCAGAAAAAGGTCACTGGAAGTGGAGGAAGTTCACTTATGTAAACTGGAACAAGGATTGTTCCTTGAAGAAGATGATGATGAATATCAGCATGAGGATGTGATGAAAGAGGAATTAAATGAGGATAAAGATCCTTATGTTTTTAAATATGAAAATGTGTGTATGTCTGTAGGATTTACAGGTCATGGATATAGGAAGTTGTTGGATATATGGGTTGACCTGTGTTCTACCTTAGTTCTCCAACAAAACCCTTATCACCACCGGCCCCTCTAGTAAACTAGAAGACAACATTGTGCACAAAGTGCATAGCGCAGTCTCACCTGAGATGGCTTCTGGGTGATTGCATGACTCAAGTGTCTGCAATTAGGGAAGGAGTTGGAGTTGTTCTTATTAATTCTATTTCTACTTAAACATGCATTTTACCATATTATTCATCATATCCATTAACACATTCATCCATAACATTCATTGTGCATACATATTTCTAGTGCATTGTAAGTAAACGATTCATTCATCTATCTAGTCATTCAACCATAACTGCAAAAATAGTAAAACATTCAAACACATTGCACAGAGATTATTACCATGGTTCACCCCCCCTCAAGCTACATCCACAAAGATCTTTTGATTCTTTTAGTATCCATCAAAAGGTGTTGTGTGCATTACATCATAAGATAATAGAGAGTAGTGAGGCAAACCAGTCTCACACCAAGCTCCACATCTTGCGACCTGACCCTTAGCTACATCTCCAGATTTACTCCATCTGAGCTCCATAGCTCTCAAAACATACTTCAACCCAACATAGACTCCAAAATAGTTCTCCCCAAAAGATATGACAAGATTACATCATATAGATAGGTGATTCAATCTACCTTAGACCTCTTCTATTTATATTACAAAAATGGGTTAAACCCTTACAATATGACTCTAAAACCATAACCCTAACATGAATAGGTTTGTCCACATATGTGTTGGATTTCCACAAATCCTGTCGTGCATGCTGCTTTTCCTAAAAATATGGTGTGCTCGCCTTATTGGTCCAATCTTCCTCATTTGATGGGTTGTTCTCCCAAAAATTCCTACTCCAACAGTCCCCCAACACTAACATGTGGCTCGTCCCAAGCCACTCAAACTTAGTTCACCTTCTATAGCGCTACCTCCTCTGCATGAAACTTATTTTCTAAGTATGTCACTTTCTCCTTGGCATGTGTGTTATTTCCTACTAGTGTCTCCAAAACCTTCGTTGTCATGTGCTATGTCAGCACTTATCTACTTTATGAATGCACCTATTCCAAGATATTTTTCTCTATTTGCATTTCCTCTATCATCCTTTCGGCCTCTTGTTGAAATGGCTCCAACTGAGCCTGCCTTGCTTGTTTCTCCTCTTATGCAGCCTTGACTTCTTCTTGCAGGTTTTTCAGCTCCTTCTCGGCCTTCAATCTCAGGGATATTTCCATGGTCTTCTGCCTCTTCTTTAACTCCTAAACAGAAGTGTTCAAATTTTCCTCTCTCTACTCCAGTTGTTGGATCTTCATATCTTCTTCCTGGCTGGTCCAAATATCTGCATCCTTGTTATATAATTCTGCCACTTATTTTACCTATTGCGCTATGTTATCTACGTTCACAGTAGCCTCTTGCTCTATTTGTTCCCTTACTTCTGGAGGTGTGCTCGGAGTTATTTTTTATGTTAAATCCGCTATCTCTTGTTTATGTTTCTCCATTTTCTACGCAATATTTTGTATCTTATCTTTTGTTGTTACCTCCAGTTCTTGCGCATAGTTAGGTATGCATTTGTATACTTCTACAAGTTTCTTCTCTAATTTATCCACATGATGTTTCTCCTCTAATTTATCCACACGATGTTTCTCCTCCTCCTTCTCTAGTGTGATATACTCACAAGTCACTTGAAAAATATCCTTTACCTCTCGGTCGAGTGCTAGGTTGGTGGCATTTTCCCTAGCTCTAGATTGAACCTCCTGCATGATGCTCACTTGTAACTCGTATAATGCCTTCATGGGCATGTTTTCCAGAACCAACTCTAGATTTTCTACATCCTTCACAGGTTTCCGCATTGTGTTCTCATCCACTTCCAACATCTCTTCTGTGACCTTGAACATGTTAATGCTCATTACGACTGTCTACATTGTCTCTTCTTATTCTTTCTACGCTGGTTCTTGATGTGATTTTTCTTTCTGTTGTACTACTGGATGATGCAATGTACTTAGTTGCAGCATTTGTAGGATATCATGAAGTTATTCTAGATTCTCCATAATCTCTTCTCACCATGCCTCTAATTCAAGTAGTGCATTTTCCCCTCTACCCTGGACTTTGTCTGTGATGAACTATGCATCTTCTTATGTAATAGTGAGTTCTGGAAGGTTCTTGTGGTACTTCATCTTCTTCCTTGTTTCTCCCTCCTGTTTTTAATTCCTCTTCTTTGATAGAGTTGAGGTCTATGCCTCAGTTTTCTTATTTTATGTTTCCTCATCCTGTACTTCCTTTAGACAAGAGTCATCTCCCTTCTCGCCCTACCCTTTTACTTCTACCCTCGACACAATATATTTCTTCCTTGGCTTATTTCTTGTTGCACTACTTCCTAAGGTTTGACCGTGCTCTGCATCTTGCCTTGTATGATCTGTTGGATTGTCTGTCTCCTTTGATGTTCCTACTTATGCTTGATCCTTAGTCTTTGTTCCTTTCTTCTATGTGACTAGGACCTTCCACTGCGCAGGCTAATCCTTCATGATCTAGTCTACTTCCTCACATGATGTGCAATACCTCATTTGCAGCCACTTATTCTTTGGATCTCTCCTGGCTTGAATCCACATATGGTGTCTTGAAGCATTGAAATTAGAAATCCCTTCATTTTCCTGGACTACTTCAATTGGGATCCTCCAAACATTGGTTGTCTTCTACTGCATGTCTTCCAATAATGTGGAAAATGTCGCATTGTTCATCTGTTGGTTCCTAGATTCTTTTGTCTATCATAATCGTGTATACTGCGTTGCATGGAATTTCCCACTTCTATCCAAAAATACTGGAAATTTGGGCTCCTACCAGCCCACTAAAGCTATCAATATTAATAACTAGGAATAATGGAATTATGTTCCATTGTCCTTCGCATCCCTGCAGTCTATCAGAAACCGGTTCAATAAATATGGTGCCTAGCTTAGCACTACACCTTTTACACACTAGGAATCCATTGTCATCACTTCTATCGGGACCTCTTCCTTTCTTCTCTTCCTCAAAAGTTTGCAAACCATCATATTTGTAGCAAATTTTATAGCAGGTTCATTGATGTCCTTTATGATTATGCCCCTGGTTCCCTTGTTTGTTCTGAACTACGCTTTAACTTCTTCTACAATTTCTTTGTCCATGGCCTTGTTTTCCAAATAGTCTTCTGGATTTACATCGCTGGTAGGAAATACTATAATCGTGGCTATGAGATTTAAATATATGGGGACCGACCTGTCCATCCATAGCATACCTTCAGGTACCTTGGCTAGACGTTGCTTCACACAATGGCCCACATTCTTACCGTGCCCAAAATGTGGTATTTCCAACAGATTTATAATGCATGAGTTATATAGAACTATGATCCACTACGTGGGATCCAAAATGGGTTTCCCTAAGGTTCATACCTCCCCCTTGTTCTCCAAGTAAACTTCCTGCGCAAAGTTAGAAAACTTCATTGTATCTGTCACGTCATGATCTGTGTTAGAAAAATAGGATCGCAAAGCAATAAAATAAAACAATGTGGAAATAAAACATAGAAGATACACAATGCAATAAAGACACAGATATACGTAGTTCACCCATTATGGGATATGTCCACCAAAGAAATTATCAAGTCCTTCCTTTATTATTATCCAACAAATGAAGGGATACAACCTACAACACACCTGTTGTAACTTCCTCTTCTTTCTCTCACAATCTCCTCTCTCAGAATACAATATTCACCATGATACATAGCCGCAATACATTTCCCTCATAAAAGAGGTTTTCCTTCTAGGGAAAAAAACCCTAACATAACTTCTACCGTCAGATCTGGGACCTTATAATGAACGGTACAAATTTACTATGAAATTACAATATACATTTACAAGGCAATTCTTCCTTCAGGGGCTTTGCCCCCGACCCCCCTCCATGGACCCGATTTCCCACGGACCCTGTAAGGGGGATAACCCCACCCCATGCACTCCCCTGTGTGGAGGAGTGTACATTCTTCTGGGGTGTAAAGTACGGATGAAAAACAAAGACCTCTAAATCAGGAATATAATCAAGCTCCACAACCAACAATCTCCCACTTGGAGATTGATCTCACAACTCCATTGTTGTTGTATATGTTGGACTATTATCCTTCTTGGACCTAGAGAATTTTTCATCTTCACACTCATGCTTGAAGACCAACTAAAAATGAGTAGGAACTTAGTTTCTCCCTGGTTACTCCCTTTGTTAACATGTCTACAGGATTCTGGCTAGTGTGTATCGTTTCCAACTTCCAATGTACATCTTCCAAGAATAATTGTATGAAATTATACATGAGCTATATATGCTTAGTATTCGAATGGAAGGTTGAGTTCTTTGCAATATGAATGGCACTCTCATTGTCACAATACAACCTGTTATTCTCCTGCTTCTTTCCCAATTCCTCCATAAACCTATGTAACAAAATCAACTCTTTCCTAGCCTCTATAGCAGCAACATAATCTTCTTCTATTGTTGAAAGTGAAACAACCTTTTTCAATTTCAAAATCCAACATTTTGTTGTTCCACCTATATTAAAAACATACCCTGTAGTGCTTCTCCTGTTATCTTTATCACCTGCCATATATGAATCAACATATCCCTGTAGAATAGTGTCTGAACCTCCAAAACATAATGCATGACTAGTAGTACCTCTCAAATACCTGAGAATCCACTTTACTACCTCCCAATATTATTTACCTGGATTGTTCATATACCTTCTCACAACTCCCACTGCATGTGCAATATATGGTCTTGTGCAAACCATCGCATACATCAAGTTGCCAATTGTTGATGAATAAGGGACCTTGGACATGTATTCTATCTCCCCATGTGTCTTGGGACACATTTCCTTAGTTAATTTGAAATGGTTGGCCAAAGGTACTAACTGTTGTTGTAGGAAAATCTCCCTATGGACAGGTAGATTGCCTCAAAGAGCTTGACCTTAACTCTAAGACAGAAAATGCTTAGCATGGACACTGACTTATTTTCAAATCTATACAAACTAACACGTGAGAAGGAAGGAGAACAAAAGTACCTCTTTATCAACGTTTGTCCCTGCACGCTCTGAGTTGAGCTCCAATCCTTTGCTCCTCGCCGAGTCCTGTAGACAAACAAGATATGACCACTTCCTACTCTATTGATATTAGCTTGAAAACAGATCTATCTATCAATAATAAGTTCATGTAACATCAGACACAAACTAGAAAGAAATAGGCCAAGCGTNTAGAGCTTGCTTATATAGGTTAAGAGGAGCTTAACCTCTTGAGTTATCTTTAGAACAAGTTGAGGAACCTCCTCCTTAGATCAGGGATCCCCTGATGGAACCAAGAATTTGAATGCAATTGCCTTCTAATATTGAAAGATCCTCCCCTTATTCTCCTCAACGGGCCAACTACTGCCTTAGATTAGGCAGCGCTCCCTCAAAAGGGGCATCAGAGTGTTGTAGCACTCCCTAGGAATATTAGGGGAAGTTCCAGCGCTCCAAAGGTGGATAGCGCTCCTTCAGAGGGGCAAGCAAGTGTTACAACACTCTCTGAGGCCTTATAGGGGAGCGCCAGCACTCCTAAGGCTGATGTAGGGGAGCACTCACCCTCAGAACCTGTGTTTAAGAGCTCTTCTCAGGTGTTAAGAGTTCCTTGACTTCAGTTAATCAATTCCTCCTCTCCAAATCAAGTGCATGAGATGTTTTAAGTGCCTCCTTAGTGTCGTTTTTATGGCAGTATGCTTGAACAACATTTGCAACACTTGTGAACAACTTGCGACACTTGTGAAAGTTGTAAGGAAGATGCGACACTTACGACAATTGAGAGGAACATGCGACACTTATCCAGTTGAGTAATTTTGATGTGTAACAGAATGCCCCCCAAAGTATGAAGTTAGAAGATGCGAACTAATAACTGAAATGCGTTGTAGACGTTCAAGCAAGGGTATAGACTCGAAGAACCTAACGGAAGTTGCACACAAACATCCAACA
>JASDQU010406871.1:0-10619 GCA_032191745.1 Picea mariana
ACTATACATAGGATTTTTTGATATTATACAAATTATTCACACATCAAAACAAAAATTGTTAGATTCCAAAATTACTTTATCTATGCACAACCAATTTTTTATAAAGATATTATACAAAATAAAAATATTGACACATGAAAACAAAAAAAATTATAGATTTTTTTTTTTTTAAATATTATACAAACTATTGACACATAAAAACAAAAATTGTTAAATTCCAAAATTACTTTATACATACACATTGTATTTATTTATTTATTTGATTCATCATTATTGATTTTGTGCTCATTACTTAATCATATGAGGCCTATAATGGATATAGGCCCTTGTCACTTTCCGGGGTGAATGGAATTGCTATAGGATTTTTTTTAAAAGATATTATACAAACTATTGACACATGAATTTTTTTTTGTTAAATTCCAAAATTACTTTATACATACACATTGTATTTATTTATTTGATTCATCATTATTGATTTTGTGCTCATTACTTAATCATATGAGGCCTATAATGGATATAGGCCCTTGTCACTTTATGGGGTGAATGGAATTGCTACACATTGTATTTATTTATTTGATTCAGCATTATTGATTTTGTGCTCATTACTTAATCATATGAGGCCTATAGGCTCTTGTCACTTTCCGGGGTGAATGGAATTGCTAAAAAAAAAATTGATGATGAATGTTTTTTTTTTAATTAAATTTAAGATGTAAATCAATTTTGTTTATATGTTTTTTTATAAAAGTAGTAAATTAATACGTTAACAAATTTAAAATTTTGTTTTTTCAATTTTTCTCTAGATTAATAGGAATTTTATTGAAAGATATAATTCTACATAATTGATGGGAATTATGACTATGACAATCTAAGTGTATGGGTTTTATCCCAATTTAAGAAAACTCAAATCATTGGAATTTAAAAAAAAATGAGTGGATTAGGGTGGAAATTTGTCTCGACTATACACACACACACACACACACACACACATTCATTGGAAATGATGAGTTTTCCCACTTTTTAACTCTCTTCTTTACAATGTGTGTGTCTATATATATATATATATATATATATATATATATATATATATATATATATATATATTGAAATCTCACTTCATTTAGTGGTTAAGTGTGCAATTAGTAAGATGAACCCTACTGGTCTAAGGAAAAGTTGCATTTGTAGCTAGGATTTCAATCTAGTCACCTTTCCTCTCTAAGACCTTGGTGTTTTTCCATGGAGTATCTAGATCCATATGTAATATTGGCGAATAAAGCAATGACGTTCCACCCTCTCACTACAAAGAATGCACCTCTCCCAAACCTTGAAAGTTCACATTTTGTGTAGAAAACTTTAGAGATTCTAGAGATAAAAATATGTAACTTGTCTCATAGACACAAGGCCCTTCTTTTTATAAAAAATGAATTGATTGGTAAGTTCTTGGGCCAATTTTTGAGTAACAAGGTTACACAAATCTTGTTGGAAGCATCTTGGCACCCACTAATTCACAAACCCCTCAACTTCTTCCTATGGGGATATATCACCTTCTCCTTTTAGCATAAGGAAGACTAAGACTTAATATTTTGAAATGGCCTTGCATACCTTTTTTGGTTCCAAATGGGTTTTTATCTTAATCATTACATAATTCCTTTTTATTCTCAGGAGAACATTCCTAGCGTGGTTCTAGGATGGGTTTTCCTCTTTCATCTTCCATTGATATTCTAAGATGGGCCAACCTTTTAAGGAATTCACAATAAAAAAGAAAAATTAATGGAAAGAGCAATCCAAAAGGCTTGCCAATATTGTTGTGCCAAAATCTATAGGAAAGTTGACCTTTTAATAGGTATTTTGAAAACTATCCAATGGAATATCTATCATGGTGTAACATACAAAATTTGGACGACGAACAACTCTCCTTTATATGTGACATCTACCATGAGATGCATGGATTTTTTAAGAGAGATTGCAAACAAAAAGTTTCCTCATTGGCCCTCAAAACAATTAATGAAATGACAACAAGGAGAAAATTCTACTTGCCGACACCATTGCATTCCATGTCTAAATAATCCTCTTTGGCCTCTTCCTAATCCTAGACCAATCAATTTGAGGTTCGCAATAAATATGATGCTTAGCCATATCTAGTGGAGGATGGGGGGAGCATAAAAGAGGAAGAAAATGAGAATGTTGAGAAAGAAAGAAAGAAATGATAAAATAATTTGAGAAGAGGAGGATAATCTCTAACCTTAAAAGAAGCCAAGCATTGACTCCCAAGCCCCCACATATGGTGGTGTCCTCAAATGGACTCTTATATCCATACCTATAACTTGGAAAAGGAAGATAATGAAATAATATCAAGAAAGGGAGGCTGAGCACAACAAGACAATGAGATCATAGTTGTTTCTAGCCCAATTTGTCTATTCTATATAAGGTTTATATCAAATTTAAATGTTCCTTCATTTTAAATGTTCCTTGATTGTATATTGGTAGGAAGTTAATTTGTTAAGTAATGTACACACTTGTGTGTAACTCTTGAATAAGAAAATGGGGAATATAAATTATTGTCTTCCATATCATTTTGCTTGGAGATTGGAATTTTTTTAGTAAAAGATCTTACCCCTTAATTTTGTGTATCTCAAGTTATTCAAGTTTAGTGGCACTAACCCCCCTTTTTTGCCTAATAAATATATCAGTTAGCTTATAAAAGAAATTTGAGATGTAGAGTAAGGGTTAGGTGGTAGTGACTATAAGTTAAGATAATTTGTCTTAAAAATATTAAACACTATCTAATGTGTTTAAAATCATAATATCTAATGAACTCATTATTTAAATATAGAACCAAAATAGATTTATCTTAGGCTGAATTCTATTAAATGTAGACAAGGAACAAATTCCTCGAAGTATAATTGTTTTTTATTGTGTAAAAACTTAAGGAAATGTTTGCACCTTGGAGAATTTCATCACTCTGAACGAGATATCTAGTCTTGTAGTAAACTTCCATTCAATACCCAAAATCCAGTGATACACAAAATTAGATTTCACATTAATCTATTTCTATGATTAAATTTATGATGATATGGGTTGATTTAAAATTGGGAAGAACCTCTAAATGCATGGGTCCACCATACTTGGATCATTGATCATTGTAAAAATCTTTTGATGCCTGAAATTTTAGTTGTATCCTTATCAAATTGTGACCAGAAAGAAGGTTTGTTTGCTACAATATTAGCTTATCCCCTCTTTGAATACTTGATCAATCCAAAATCGAGATGCATTTATGTTGATTTATATATATTATTTATTTCATTAGTTTATATGATCAATTCAATTAATTCATCATTGTTGTTGTTATTTTTATTATTGTTGGCTAGTGACATATGATGATACTGATATGTAAATTGTCATGGATATGCCAATAGAATGGTTCATTATAACAAATCTTACAATAGTATGAAATATTGTTAGGATATTTAGACCCTTAGGATTTAGATAATATCTACTTGATTCGTTAGGTAAACATGTGTTTCTTAGTGTGTTTCTTTAGTATGCATTAGTATGAATTTGTAGTTAGGAAATCTGGCGGTCACAATTTGTTCCTGATATAGAGTGATATGATAGTTCACGTTCTCCTCGATCTTGATGGCTACATTGATCTATGGCTTAACACCCGATTGGTCCATGATATCTATTTAAAGAGCACGAAGGTTCATTTTCCAATGATCGATTGTGAGAAACTCTCTTGTAAATATCTCTATAATCTTTTTATTTTGCATTAATAAATTGTTCCAAGTGGCCACGTTGGTTGGGGTCATGGATGTTTCCCCGTAGGCGTTTTACCACGTCAAAATATCAGTGTGTCGATCTTTGATATGGTTGTGTGAGTGGTTACTGAAGGTGTTTGTCCAATTTTGGAATACCCATGTTGTCCAACATGGTACCAGAGCTTGTTTGAAGACCCACTCCCATTGTAGATCGAGATCGTGAAGTCGTGTTTCCTCATCTCTAGTTTTTTCCATTTTCATACATCTCTAGGTTGAGAGGATTGTTCCATTGCATCTAGAGCACTCATTTTAGTCAGGAACACTTTTTGTTTTACTCGAAAAGGTTTTTGTTTTCCCAAGATATGACCATTTCATTTAGATCCGGAGGTATAAAGCCTGAATATGCCATTTTTAAATTTTTGTAGAGTATTATATTGGTTTTTTATTTTTTGTTTCTAAGTTGTTACTCCTTTGGATCTCTATATACTCTTTTCCCTATGCCCTGTGTGATCTCGACAAATCAGAAACAAATAAGAAAGGGTGCATTTTTGGGGTAAGCTAACTGAGATCTAACCCTTGATGTCATCAAGAAGAGAAATTTTTTCTTGTGTGAAAAGAGTTTTTTATGAGCATGCTCTCCAAGGCCATATTCAACAACAACAACAACAATCCTCCTTCTAAAGAACACAATATGTTTTTCTAGCTCACTTGGTTAAAAGTTTCCTTATTAAGTAAGAGGTCTTGAGATCAAGTATCTTTTTTGTTACTTTTTTTGAAAAATTTCATCCATCGATGGTAAAGTGTATTTCACTTCAAGTATAAAAGTGAATCACTATAAGTAAATTTGATATTTTATTTTAAAGTTATTTATTTTGCATGCAATTTTCTTTTATAAAGTAACTTCATTGTAAAAGTTATCCCCGTTTTTTTTTTTTAATAAAAGTTGGTCACTTCATAAAGAAACTTATTTGTAAAAGTGAGGTTATTTGGAGGGGTATCACCACGTGGAACAACTTCTACTTTCAAGGTGGCTCTCTGGTTACCATTTATGCCTTTTATTAAAAAGGGAATAACATTCACATCCGAAGTCCATTTTCAGTGTCGTTTTTTTATAACAACCTAATTTTACGATATCCTTCCATCGAGACCGCTAGTTTCAATTTTTAAATCCATATTATCTTAATATTTAATATGACTTATTCTAGTGATCTTCATCTTACCAACAAAAACCACTTCAAATGGAAATCTCAAATGGAGGATTTATTGAGAAGTAAATGATTGTATTAGATTACCATGGGGAAAGAACTAGAACCTACTGATAATGAAAGTAAAATTAAATGGGAAAATAGGAATGATGAAGCACGTGGAATGATTGGAGTGTCCATCTCTCCTGATTTAAGGTTTCACCTTCAAGGAATTGATGACCCTGATGAAGCTTGGGAAAATACTGAATCTATGTTTGGTAAACACAATATCATTTGATCCCACCAGATAGAAAATCAGATAATGAATTTAAGTCCAATTTTTTTTTCTTGCATTGAAGACTATTTATCTAAGCTCAAAACACTTAGAATTTTATGTGAAGAATGTAACATAATGCTGGAAGAAGAGTGTTGCATATATATTATTCTTTCTAAGCTTAGTAGTGCATATTCTGTGTTTGTATATACCTCATATGCCACCAAAGAATCCCAAGAAGAATAAAGATAAACCCAAGAATCCAAAAAGGGAACATCCTGACCACAATAATAAGCAAAACAAGGGTCCCAAATCCACTCAAACAGCTTCAGTTCCTAATAATGACAAAGGAGAAAAATCTAAAAATAAGAAGATTGATAGACATTACAACTTTTGTGGGAAATATGGTAATGATGAATCTAAAATTTTTAAGAAGATGGAAGCTTTATAAGAAACGATGAAGAATCACAACATCAATATTGATTCTACTTCATCTTATTCTTCTCATGGACATGCACTTTCGACTTCTGATTTCTCCTTCAATGCAACTTCTACTTCATCTTCTGATAAGTGGATTATTGATTCTGGAGAATCTTATTATATGGCTAAGGATAAAGCCATATTTTCTTCTCTAAATGAATGTAACACCAAGAAAATATTTGTTGGTGATGATAGATCTCTTAGTGTTGTAGGATTTGGAACAATTCAGGTAGATAATGGTCATTTCAATTATGTATTATGTGTTCCAAGTCTTTCCTGTAACCTTCTATCAGTATATCAAATCGGTCATTCAGGTGAAGGTAAAACCGTAGAGTTTTCACCTCACCAAGTTGTAATCAAGGATCTAAAATATCCTCAGTATGTTCTTGCAACTGGAATTGTTGATGATATTACCAGGTTGTAAAAGTTTGACAACTTTGGGTGACCTACATAAGGTTTATTGTGGAATTCATTCATTATAATATCCTTCATCTCAGATGAATTGGGTATATATAATCGATCATTGTATATCAACAATCCATCATATATGACCTGATATCCTTCACACTTATATTATTTGGTTCTTTCTCTAAACTTTTCTTCATTAGCTTGAAGTGTTCATCACTCTATAGGGAAATTATGATCATATGTTTTTTTATAATAATCACATACATTAGATGCTGCTAGATGTATTTTATTGCATCCTTCGGCTGAGTGCATCAACTATTGAATTTTATTTTACCTTAATATTCTAGATTTAAAAATAAAATTCACTAATGAGCGCCATCCACATGGCTCTTCTGGCACTTAAACACGACTGATATAATAAGTACTTAAACCCATTGTGATCTGTCATTAGTAGAATCCTCCTTCCAAGTAAATAGTTCCTCTCCATCTTCAAGACATGCACAATGGATAGAAGATCCAGATCATGAGTAACATAACACATCTCATGCTCATTTAGTTTCCTAGACTAAAAAAAATGATTGCATGCCTTGCTTAATGACTCCACCAAGTCTTTCCCTTCAAGAATCTATACACAATAATAAGTCCTTATCTAGATCTACAATATTTAATACAAGTGCATTCATTAGAACATGTTTCCATTGCTATAAATTTGCTTCATAGTATGTTGACCATACAATTTTCACTCATTTTCTTTGTAATGAGGTGATTGGATGGCTGATCTTTGAAAACCCTTGTATAAACCTTTTTTAATATCTAGCCAATCCCATGAATGATCTCACTTCGAATACATTTCAAGGAGCCTACCAGTCTATGTTTTCCTTGATTTTCTTAGGGTTTACTACAACTCCTTTAATCCAGGTGGACACTGGTGGCCACCCACCTATTCCACTAATTTAGAATGGTTCTGCATCTTTTCAATGTTTCTATGGTTTTTCAGTTCCCAAACTTCCAGGGCCATTTTGAGGGCCTAAACAATGTTTTTTTTACGTGGTAACATCTGGTAGATTGCAAAAGGTATGTACTATGCTATTCAGAATGTGTAATCCTTGGCTAGACCTTTTCGACAGTGTACCAAGTGCCCCAAACTAAGATAGTATGCAAATCAACTAACCACATCGAGGCCCACAAACCTTTTGGAGTTTCATCTTCTAGGGTTAGAGCTTTGGATGTTTAGGGTTTTCTCATTAATGATTTAAGTTAAAAGGAATTTTTGGCCTCTTTGTAATCAACTTCTTGTGAACGAGTATAGTTTTTACATATCTATCTTCAGAGATATGCTACCACCATTCTCTCTAGCTTGTGTGCTTTTCATTTTGAAGTTTTTTGTATTTCAAGAAATCATTAATAAAATCCATGTTTAACTCTATTACTATGTTTCTCACAAAATATCTATGTGTTTCCTTTTTATATATTTTCGTTCATGTCGTTCTCAATATAATCCAAATTGACCTTCTTTAGAGATCACATGACCCAAGTAATGGAACTATTTTTGAAAGAAATCACATTTGTTGTATTTAGCATACAATTGGTGCTCTTTCAATACTTGTAGTACTAGATTAAGGTGTTCCTCATGCTCTTCCTTAGTCTTTGAGTAAATTAAAATGTCATCTCCAAAACACTAGAAGAAACTTATCCAAGTAATTACTTATAATGTTTTTCATTAAACACATAAATGTAGTTGGTGCATTAGTAATCCCAAATGGAACCATTACAAACTCATAGTGTATGTACCTTGTTCCAAAGGAAGTCCTATAAATGTCCTCATCCTTGATCTCGACATGATGATATCCAAACATCAAATATATCTTCAAGAATACTGTGGCTCATATCAACTGATTGAAGAGGTCATTGATCCTAGGAAATCCATATTTATTCTTGATGGTGATCTTGTTCGACTATGTAAAATCAATGAATTGAATGAGGGTACCATAATTATTCTTGAAAAAAAACTATTTCTCCCCATGGGGACACACTTGGTATGATATATCCCTTGTCTGAGAGTTCTTTCAATTGCAATTTAAGATACACCAATTTAGTTGTGCTCATTTCGTAAGGTATTCTAGACACATGCACTGCTCTAGGCACAATCTCTATGGAAAAATCAATATCCCTCTTAGGAGGTATTCCTGGTATTTCCTTAGGGAATATATCTCGGTACTCATGTAGAACTAGATGGTATTAAATTATCGAACTATTATCCTCTACTAAATTTGTCACATGTATAACATACAATGGAAATCCTTTTCTGTAATGTCTTTTTAGTTGGAATGATAAAATTTTCCTTACCGACATAGGTTTTTGGATGGCTTGTAGGATCCTTTTATTTCCTTGATCATACTCACATTCCGAGGTATTGTTGAAATAATATGTTTTGTCTTTACATGCTATAAGATATTCCATACCAATCAATGTCATATGACCCCAATAGTAGTATATTCAATACTACCTCGGTGTGAAATCCATCCATCTCAAATTGGCATGCATCTGCTACCTCAGTCACTTTCCTCTTAGTTTCTGTAACTAGATGAACCAACAATGAATTTCCATGCTTTCGTTTATATAAAACACATGCCTCAAATTAGGGTGCTAAATAACTAATGTTAGAACTAGGGTAAATCAAAATTGAAATAAAATGGTTGGAAAGTATACCTTCCATTTCTACCATTGAGGCTTGATGGTCTAATTGTCGATTCTTGAAAACTATATATATCCGAGGTAAATGTTTGGATAAATCATCAACAATAGTAGCCTCCTGAACATTGCAGTCTCTTAATAGGTGTGGTTCTCCAAAACCCCAACATTTTAGTGGTCCTTTGTTCTGTTCTTCTACTTTTTCCTTCGTGGGTTATCGCTTATTCCTACTTTGAGTAGGATAGTTTTGTTGATGTATGTATTTAGTGGGGTAACTATATTGGGAAATATTTCTTGGATTCTTATGCCAGTATGACTTAAATATTTTCTTCTTAAATCCAGTATTATCCTTCCTTTTTCATTCATTGTGAGGATCCTACATATACTTTTATTTCTCATGGAAATACTTACCCTTTCAGATAGTTTCATTAGTTGTCTTTGGTTCATCAAATTCAATTATATTATGGAAGGATTGTGGCAATCCACTGAGAAATAATTCTATCTTCACCTTCTCAACTTTGATGTATGGGACATACCTCAATAATTCTATGAACCTTTTCACATATTCATCCATGGTGAGTTTCCCCAACTTGTGTTCATGGAAATATCTAACCTTTCCATCATAATATCTCTCTGATATATATTTCCTTCCTGATATATTTCTCAAATTGATTCTAGATCACATCCTTTTCATTGATCCCTTTTACATTCTTAAGGTATTCCCACTAGATGGAAGCTATTCCAATTAAATTAAAGGTGGCCAATATTTATTTCATGTTTCCTAAGTAATTGTGTACGATGAAATACTCCTTTAGTCCTAGTAGCCATTCTTCTTCTTCTTAACTCTTCTTACTTCTCCATAAAATGTGGGTGGTTTTGCCTTTTTGAATTCCTCAGCTAGGGAAATTTTAAAATTTTTCTTCCTCTTTTTCTTTTAAGCAATTGAATTAGTCTCATCGTTGGATAGTATTTTAGTAGTAGTATTCTTCTCATTGGAGGAATCTGTTGAAAATTATTTATAATATAGGTCTTTCTTGGCTTCACTGTGCCTTTTATTTGAGGAACTTTTCCCTGTATTGCTAAATAGTGGCCCATGATTTTGAATCTCTCATGGGAGTTTTAGTTTCCTGGAGTAACATATCCATACATTTCTAGCATATGGACCTTGTTTTTGTTGGATTAATAAGAGGGGGTTGGTTCAATCAGTAATAGATATTTTTAATCCCTTTAACCACATAATGCAAGTGTTATTTATATTTATGATCAATATACCATTATCATTCAACAAGTGCAGAGAAAATAAAACCATGAACAATGAACAATCATACACATACCTAGTACACCATTATTCTTACGTGGAAACCCAATACGCGAGAAAACCACATAATGCTTTTTCTTATATGTCTTTAAGAATTACATTCATTAGAAGCACCAAATTCCCTTGTTCTCTAGATACAAAAGGAAGGAGGATCAGACCCCCTATATTTTCCAGGCGACAACTTGAGGGAAGATTTAAATCCCCAATTCTCTAGCTACAACCAGAAGGATGCTACAACTCTCTATTTTCTTTGGCTACAATCGGAAGGTGGCTACAACCACCTATCCTTGGCCCATCCTACCGCCCTAAAATATAAGTGTCAAATAGATGATGAAATAACTGCCACACTGTCACTGTGAGATATGCCACTGTAAACCTGTACCAACCTGGGCCAACAACTTGTAACCAACCTGTTCCACTAAATTGTAAAGAACCTATACATGTTGTTGGTCACTATAATTGCTTAATTAATTTTAAACAACCAAGTGAAACATAAATTATCAACCCAG
>JASDQU010406878.1:0-10459 GCA_032191745.1 Picea mariana
GAACAATGAGGTGCAACTATGAATGGGTGAAGTATATGCGTTGGGTTGTGCTGATAGTGAAGTTGTGATGGTAATGTCCCAATAGAGGCTATCACTTCCCTTCAATCCTAAAAAGGTTCCTTGTAAGTAAGAGTTGAGGGAGGGTAATGTCTACAGTGGTAAGTCCCTATCTTTGTTTTTGGTATCTTTTGTTAACCCTAAGTTTCTGGCCGATAATCACAATATTTATTTCCTTGACCATCCAACAGAAGGGAGGCTCATGGTAATGCCCTTAAATGAATATGTAATCATTCATTCAATGCGCTAAAATGAATATGCCATCCTTCCTTCCTTCTATCCATCCCTCCTTCCTTCCATTATCAAGAATGATTACAATAACTAGTGGGTCCGTCCCTTTTTTCTTGTAGAGGTGCATTCTTGAACCCTAATGTAGCCTTGGGCCACTATGTGATGCTCATAAAGCCAAAATAGATTATTAGTTGCTTGGCTTCCTTTTTTTGGGTTTGAAACCCTAAACCCTAACGTGGCGTTCATAACTCTAATAAGCTCTGAAAGTGTAGGAAATCACTCTAACTCAAAGGAAGGTAAGTCTCCTCCACCAATTCTAATGAATGACATGCATTGATGTCGAAGGTTTTGAATCAGATGGTGACCGTAGTATAAAATACTCTATTTTAGCGAAGGTGATATTGAGGAAAGTAGTTGGCCTTAGAGTGATGGTGATAACAAGGGAGTGGCAACAAAATCCAAAGCGCGTAGATTCTATACCTAAGTGTCCATCTCTTTTTTTAGTTCTATTCTTGATCAGATACTTTCTCTCAAGAAGACGAAGCATAAATGCTTCCTGAATCTATCCATAAACGCTCTTTCACAAGCCCGAAACTTCCACTGCACATTGGGATTAAGGCATTAGAATTAACATACCTTGAAAAAAACCTTTCACTGCAAAATGGTCTCACGGTCTCTAACCATCTATTCCACCCATCCATCTCTCTTTTCTACCCATCTTCCTTAAAGTCTATGCCACACATTATCTTCTCTCGTATGTCTCTACCCACTAGTGAAGTTGTTTTACTGGTCCACCTTATGTCTATCCCATATGTATTTACTTCTTACCCTTATTTCCATCCTGCATGTCTTTACTAGTTTACCCTTATGTCTATCTCGTCTATCCCGGAAGTCTATTTGTTCTATACTTATCCATGTACTATTCTATAGAGGACAAAAACCATGGGATAAGTTCGTGAAAACAATTAGTCTTAGTGTGAGTGTTTATGTGAGTGTGAGGAGAGGTACTATGAATTCCTACTTCTTGGTTTAACCCGATTATTTTAGTCTAACCCATCGGTCTAACCCATTGGTATAACCCATATTTCTTGGTCTAACCCATATTTCCCAGTATCTATTGGTCTAACCAGTGTAAATAGTAGCAATAGTCTTTGTCTTTCACCATGACTACCACAACTACCACGATAATTCATTAGGTAAAAAGGTTAGGTCGGAGTGCATTTAATTTGTTAGTTTAGGTGTTATCTATCGTTAGTAATTTGTTATCGATCATTAGTAATCTATATCTCTCCTGTTCAAATAGCTTTCCCCATCCTTGTATGTTCAAGTTTCCTTCCCCAACCCTATTAAAGTCACTTTCCCTAGCCTTGTATCCTTCTATATAAATGTTGTGATCATTACCCTAAGAAACCAAAGTAGACCTATTCATATCGATTGAATTTTCTAATTACATGTTATTACCTCACGTGGACCTACCCATATGTAGTAGAATTTCTTAATTAAATAACGCGCAATGGACCTATGCATATGAAAGAGAATTTTTTAACTCGTACCTACCCATACCGATTGAATTTCCTAACTTAAGCTACCAACACATTGGATTTGCTATGTTCAACATGGACCTAGGAATACACAAGAGAATTTCCTAACTGCTACCATACAAAGATAGATTCTCCAGATTGACCTACCCATAACAAGAGGAATTTCCTAACTTTTTCCTAACCAGACCAATTGAAATTCATGTGTTCCACTTTGCTTATTAAACATTGATTTTCATATCGTTTATTTATATATTATTATTATTATTATTATTATATATTTATGTAATTTATTTATAATGTTAGCAACATAAAAAATCAATTATAAGCTAAACTAGTGTCAAAGTGAACATGGATAGAATGAAACCCATTACTATTACTTATAAGTGTTATGATTTATACCTTTATTACTGGTATAAGCTAAGTTGAATATCATGACCTGTAAACAAGTGAAATCAAAGTAGTTACATCATTACATGTAACCAATCTGAGCATGTAGAGTTAAGACGTCACTCGTTATAGATAACAAGATAGATCTATGTAATAACAATAATGAATCATAACAATAACCATAACTAAGGATTACAGTTATTCAGATAGTGTTCATCTTATTAAGCTTGAATCTGTATAATTACGATAACTCTTAGGGTGGTAGAGCTCATTAATCAAGCAAGTATAACTAGTATCGAAACCATTACTAGATCATAGTGATATCCACTTTGAATAGTACTAGCTAATGATCAATCGTAGATANGTGAATAATAATGGTAGTAGATTATAGATTATATGTTATTACTACTCTATAACCATTACTAGAGAAGGGTCATTGAATCTCATCAACTTTGAATTGTAATGATACTTATGGTGTTACTTTATCTTACTTGATTGGAACCAGTTTACCTAGTTAAGATAGTTGGTAATGTATCTCCATAATCAACAACTCAATCTAATCAGTATTACATACATTATAGAACAAGTGTAATCATAAAGTTTCTTTACAACACATAGTAATACGTATCTAATCGCTATAAACTATCATCCATGAAACAGGTTAAATCAAGCTCTTACTAATGGGTATTGTATATCCTCTAATAGTGTTATCAATGGTAAAGAAAGTACAAAGGTTAAATTAAGATGATAGCAACTCAACCATAAGCTATGTATTATATAGAATATATGTTTCATATGTAATAGATATGTGTAATACGGAAAGCAACTTGCACTATCCTAGTTCAATAAGTGAGATGAGATAGTTAGTGCAATGATAGGAGATTAGTAACGGCTATGTAAAAGGAATACCACAACATGATTAGGTTACGTTATTTTTTATAGTTATATCTTTCAATACAAGTGAAATCAAGCTATCTTATCCATCTATGTTCTATGTAACTAGTGTAATATAAGTTGTCCTTACTTGTTATGCTTAAGCTATCACATACTTAAGGTGTAATGGGCTTGTTGTAATGAGAGTGATTTCCATTGATTCATATTAGATAATCTTTGTTTACGCATAGATAGGTACTGTAACTCCATAACTAACATGAAGTATTATACATATTGGTTAGACTTAGTTTCATTACTTGTAATATACCCTATGTGTTGACCTTGTTGTTCCAAAGATTTATTCTAGGCTCACAAAATAATGTAAAGAATCCAACTTAATGATATTTTCTTTCAAATTTCCTTTCTATGTACTAATGGTAAATTATTTTGAATTATGACTGTAGCTTGATGAGTAATTTGACACTATAAATTGTGCTTAACCAGGAAATGGTTTAAAATATGCATGTTAACTTGAGTCATTTGTTGAGTGTCAGCTTTATCCTTTTCTCTACTTTTCTTCAAATATTCTCTCTTATAATTTACATTAAGAGTCTCAATCATTGAATGAACATCACCAAGGTCAATCTCATCCATTTCTAAATCTACTTCCAGTAGAGAATTTAAACATGCTTCTTTGGTTTCTTTGGCCAATATTTTACTTTCTTTCATGTTATTTTCCCAAGTCTTTATTGCCATTTCACTCTTTAAATGTTCAAATTTTGTAAACTGAGCAATTCCCGGTACATTTAAACCTTGATTCCACATCATCAATTCTTGAAACTTAGATCTTGTATTGAACAACTCTTTTTCTTTATCAACAATTATTTGTAATGAATAATTGATGATAAGATATTTTTTTTGAATACTTTCCAATATTTCACATGAATATCTTGGGCTAACTGTAATCCATCATTAACCTCTAGAGCATGTTTCTTAAAAGAAGAAATATCAACAATTTCATTTTCAACCTTTTTGATCTGAGATTTTAAATGAAGTAATAATGCATCTTTATAGGATAGAGTATTTTTCAACATTTGTTGATCTTGAATACTTGTTCTTGTCTTTTCTTCCATCTATTTGATCTAATGTTCATAACTTTGTTGGACCTAAACTAGTTCAAAATTAACTCAATCCCTAATAATTACCTCTGTTTGTTTCGAATTGTTTTGCAACTGCGTAATTAAAATATCTTTCTGATCAATTTTTTCTCTTAAATTGTCCATTGACCACAAATTTGTTGTTGCAAAAGATCCCAAAGAATCAACTACCTATTTTTCAAATTTAGGGTCACTCTATCTGTAATTGTAACTAAATTTCCCATAATTTGCTCAAATATCTTAAGAGGAGGGTTGCCATATAGAGATTCATGAATCAGGGTGATAACATTATGGAAAATTTTATAAAAATGATATTTTGCATTTTCCTCCCACAATTTAGAATGATAGATGTGTATTGGCTCAGAATTTTTCGAAGTCCAACTCCAATTCATCAAAGGGAAAGGGTTTGTGTAACATATAACATCCATAATATATGTTGACATATAAAAAAGAGTTGGCTCACCTTTAGACCTCTGACTTGCATAAGCCCCTATTTGTTTGACCAAGTTATCAAACAACAACTTTCCCCAGTTAAAAGTAAAACCTTCTGCAACTTCATGAATAATAGGTACCCAATCTACAGTGAAATGTGCAAGGTTTTTCTTTCCATACAATCTACAGAGCATCATATCTATGTACATAATATGTGCATCACAAGAAGTTGTAGAATATATACCATGACTATCTTCTTTAAATTTGTCTTCATTTCCCCACCAAGTTTTAACTATATCATGGACACTTATGTCATAATCTATACATTCCTCTTTCTCAAACTTCTTCACAAATTTTGCATTGTAAACATATTTGGGATTATTGGAAAAATTATACATTACTTGGATATCTTTAGGTCGAAACGAGCCGACAATAGTACGTTTATGGTTGTAGATGGTTATGGTTGGTATATCCACATGCTCTAGAGCCAAGCGTATCATGTCTATGTAGGGAAATAATTTAGGTTGTGTTGCTACCTTATGTAATTCAGACTCGGCCACCTCCTTGAGCTTGTTTATATTTAGAACATCTTCCTCCTTGCTTTCATCATCATAAATTGTGGATTTCTCTTCCTTGAGGATTTCGTAAACCTGTGCCCAAGATTTGATGTTTCCTATTAAATGAGCAGTAGTATCCGAATACAAATTAGAATTTTGGTTTGGCTCCTCTATAGACTGGTCTTGGACATGTTTTTTTTCTTCCCTTCGAGGCGCCATGAGTTATTTTTGACAATATTCACTCCTGTAAGAAAAATAATACTTGTGAATGTGAATGCAGATACGAGGTAGAGTTATGAATGAGAATACAAAGAAGAGGTGGAGTTTAAATCTTTTATCAAATCATAATTAAACATGCAATTAATTCTACATTTAATATTTCTCATTTAAACGACAGGGTCATAATGCTAAAAGTTGGTAAATTTATTACCTAACGACAACAAACTTTACACGAATGTATTACCCTAATCATGTTTAATTATCATTAATAATCTGAATTAGTGAGAATAAGTACTCCAACACTTTGGGAATTCAGGGTTATTCAATAGAGAATGTTAAAATTATCCTGAAGGCCAGAGTCACGAAGTGATTAGTTACCCTTAATAAAGATTTATTAATCATTACTTATACTTTAATCTCCAACACTTCAACACTTCGTTAGTCCAGACCTTCAACACTTCGACACTTCTTGGATTCGTTGATAATATGATATCCTGGAGAAGAGTCTCCCAGAGTGACATGGTGGGATGACATCACATACGATGATGTGTTGTAAGAACATGGGTGACATGTGTCATCTTGAAATGTGTTAATTACGTGTCCGAAAATTCCTAAAATAAGTGCTACGTGTCTCCACATGTAATGAATGTTAGGTGGCATATGACATATTAGCTAAGTATTTATCTTATGAATGTTTATTTCATAACTTCGGGGCTTCGGAGATTCATAACTTCGAGACTAAAAAGTTCAATAAACAAGGAGTTTGAAATCCCAAAGTGCAAAGTCCTGAATAAAGATTCAAGGGAGAGGATATAGCATTGGACTGATTTCGAGCTTCAGAAATTCAGGGATTCAAGACAACTTGAAACAAAATATTCAAATAAATCTGAAGGATGAAGTCCCAAAGTGGAACCATGAACAAGAATACTGCATGAATTAAACATTGTGCAGCTCTGTACCCCTGAAATCCTGTGAATCATCGATATCAATATGTGTCAGGATTGACGGTTTAGGATGGATCATCCCTGTCGAAACACAAACAATGAATTTTACTAGTGTATAAAATAGAAATTCTAAAGAGAAATTTTATTGATTAATGACAAAATCAAGAACAATTTAAGAAAGCATTCAAAATTTGAATCTTTATTTCATATTTTGACTTATGTTCTAACAGATATCATATTCAATGTGAGATAATAGTAAACCATACATTATGTAGAATAAGGATCGTTGTGGTTAAGCTTATACTCTAATTGAATCATACTAGTTTGTACAATGAGATCACTAGTATTCATAAAGTTATGTGTGTTCTATGAGTTGTATCACAGGTCTATGTAATCATTATTCACTCATTGGTTCCATATCTTAGTTATATAGGTTGTATTACTAGTGTTATGATTACTCATTTCATCAGCTTTATATAATAGTCTCTATTATGGAATTAAAATAGTTCCATGTAAAGAGATAGTTCTATTACCCCAAATATGGATCTACAGTGGTATCATGTAAACAGTACATGATTATGGTTAAATAGGGATAGTTTTATCAAGTAGAGTAATATATGCTAGTAATAAGAGGTGATTTCATTAGTCACATGGTATTAGCTCATATAGGGTTAATGATTACTAACTTCCTAGTATGGAAACAACGTGATAGCTTAGATCAATGGTAAAGATAGAGTAATTGGATATAGCAAGCTTATGTTACACTATGACCATTACATACGAATACATGGTTACGATAAAGGTATACAGATTAATGGTAATCATTCTAATCACTTGCTTGTTTATATAATAGTTACGATCATACTTGTTATATTGAGATCATGTTAGTAAGGGTTGTGCTCTCCTATTCAACTTAACCAATATCTTACCTATGATATGCTCAAGCCTCACTTGTTATGTCCTTATTGAAACCCATAGTTATATGTGTTTTATCTGAATAATTTGTACACACCATATACGTAGTTTCCCTAATCAAGGTAATATAACTAAAATTGGTAATAATACTTATAATAATCAAATCATGTAATCTATCGTAATAACAACTTGATCTTAACTAATATGGAAACACACCATGTATATCTCTATGCTCTATTGTTGTAATTCAAAGTACGAGTTGTAGTGTGACTTATGATTCTATGTCAGTATTACTACCATGAACTTAATCTGCACTAGTTATGTTCCCTTTGTTCTAGTGAACACAATAACATATAGCACAAAATAGGAGTCAATTTGGCAGGTATAGGTGATAGACATGAACTAATCCCAGTACAACTAACATAAACATATTTCTTATATGGTATACCCTTTGTTCTAGTGAACACAATAACATCTAGCACATAATAGGAGTCAATTTGGAAGGTATAGGTGATAGACATGAACTAATCCCAATACAACTAACATGAACATATTGCTTATATGGTATAGATACTAGTAATAGCAAACCCAAGGAGTTGTCTGATATTTACCAGTGAATATGGTAACATATGAAGAAGGGGAATTGATATGCATACTATGATACAGGGTGGTATAGATAATAGCCATAGTATTCCATGAAGATCATACAAAGATTAGTGGCCTATACCTTAGACTCAAACTCTACACTCTTACCTTTATCTTAATATTCACATAGCTCATACGGGTAAGAGATGAAGTTGATTCCATTGCTTTAGCTCTCGCTTAATCAAAGTAAAACCCATATGTATTGGATAAGAGTACACCCTTTGTAAGACCCTTGTTAATAATGCTACTAGTATAGTTATAGTGTTGCTTATAGCAATATCTCTATTTACACTATTCAATACGAGTAATAAGAATAAGTAATCCCATAATATATTATAGTTATAAGATGTGGAATTGATATAGAAGATTATTTGTCACTATGCTCATATAACTAGGATCGATAGTAATATAGTGTGACCATGATCGTTCTTATATTATGTAAATATGATAGGTATCTTCTTCTATTAGCTTATGATATTTAACTATCCTGTGCCTAATTTGATTCCATTGTAATTCTCTGAATCATTCGTGTTACTTGGAGCTAAGCTAGGCATCACTCCTAGTTATAATGTACATACTAGTCTATCAATACAGTTAGTTTACATGATAGAGAAAGAGTGTGAAAAATGAAGTTACATGGATATGTATAGTGTTCAAGCTCAACCCTATTCTAATCTACAGTGTATTATGTAATTAGTAAGGATCAAGCATACTGTGTACAACTTATCAAGGTTACTTACTTGTTACTCTTCCATAATTAGCTAGTATGAAGCTCAAGTATTATCACAATATCAAGGGTAATCATTGTATTCATAACAATGAGTTATAATACAGTGACCATATTGTAATCATAGACTATCTAAATCATAGAAGCATTACCATTAGTTAATAGGGATCCATATTACTTATAGAGGTAATGGTATACAGCTTATCATATATGTTATTACTAATATATCATTACATATACCGTATCTAAGCTTTTAGTAATAGACATGACTACAATATGAGATTTAAGCTGAGTTACAATACCATGTATTATCCCTATAAGTGTATGTTTCCCATTAATTACAACATAGTGATTAGTGTATTAGCTAGCCTAACAAGCTCAGTATCATGGAAACAATAGGGATACAAGTAAGTGTATAGAAACATGAATCAAACCCATTGTAATAATACTATCTAACTGTATAGGGTTGAACATGATGAAATAATGAGATGATATGATATGATATCGCAACAAGCCCTATGAACAAATTGAATTACACTACATTATTTGCTTAGAAGTAATTCCATCATATTCGGTACATAATGACACTGATGTTGCACTCCTATTGATTAGGGTTCTACTCCTAGTATAGGATATGAATAAGACCTATACCGGTTGTGCTCATATGTTACGGGTATACACTTCTTATACCTTTTCATATTCATGGTATTTGTTCTCACTCAGTACTAATACAAATACAACAACAATCTTTACATTCAACTTATGATACTCTACTCTATCTTTACATTCAGCTTATGATACTCTACTCTATGCTTCTATGATCTCAACATAATACAGGGTTATGCCTTATACAAGAAGATTTGTTCATGTTCTATGATGTGTAACAAGGATAAGTATAAGCATAATATATAGATAATATTGAATCCATAGTAATAACTAAGAGTAATACGTAGCTAAACCGATGTGTGTTTGATATGTTGTTATCCTTATTTGAGATTATTGTATCTACATATTAAGCTTACATGACTAACATGAGCTATGAACATAATTGTAATATAGTAATGTTTGAATATGATGAATACAGTCGTATAAACAACTTCATAGATAATGAATCAGTGTCGTATTGAGAATCACTGTCTTTATTTCAACATAACATAGCTTAGTTTGATCTGTAATCAAGTGTTGTAACCTATCTAAGAAAAATACAATCACAAGCTATGGCCTATTCCAACCACTCATTTTCTCTTATCATAACATATTCAAGCTTGGTTACCTCTATACTAGTGTAATCCAGTATTCATGCACTACTGATATGATAGATTCATTGTTTCCAACTTTATGTACTATTGATTAGGATAATACACTAGGTATAACTAACACTATGTCATATATAGACAATGGTTCTCACATAAACAGAGTGGAATAACTAAGGATATGAGGTTAAGATAGTGTGACCCATATGCTAATGGAACCTAATATCTTAGTAAGTTGTATTACCCTTATTACTATGATTCTATCTTGTTTTCTTATTGTGTACGATATTACAATGGTCTTAGTTCATGTTATACATGAGTATTACACTATGTATACTTTCTATAACTACGACTCAATCCATGACTTGATTATACCAATACAGGAAAGGTAAGAGCTAAAGAACAAGTGTTACCATAGAAGTAAAAGCTCTGAACATTGATTACTAGCTCTGGTATATCAATGACTAGCTCTGATGCTCATGGCTATGCAGAAGTGTGGTTCAATAACTTATTTGCGTTAG
>JASDQU010406885.1:0-10619 GCA_032191745.1 Picea mariana
CCAAGAATATCTTCTCATGCTAGTAAATTCCTGGACAAAAATGGAACTCTAGAGAAAATGGAAAATTATAATGTTATCAGGATTTTCGGTTCCAAGGAAAATCCCTCATTTCTACCATGCCATATATCTGAAAAAAAATTTGTTACAAAATTTGCAAGGAAATATAATTTCTGGTTGCACTTTTTTCATGAAAAATGAAAAAAGCAATTCATACCTTTGCCTTGGAAAATTGAGGATTTTGTATTCAGAAGTATGAACAAAATCGATGAATTTGCACACCACTTCCACAAATTGAATATCAAGTATGTTGAAAAGATTAGAGGGTTTGACCCTAACAAAATCTTTGTGGAACATATGTTAACAATGATTTTTAGCAATTCCTTTATCCACACTGTTCTAGGAGAAGAAGAAGATAATAACCTAGGAAATCCTACCCACACTATTGGTGACTTAGAGATGATACTCAGTGCAAATGAATTGTAAAAACAAAGAGGAAAGGGTCCCAGAGAGAAGAGTTCCCAACCCAAAAATGTTACTCCTAAGACTACAACACCTCAGAGCAGTGCTCCAACAACCTATTGATGGGTCTTAAATCCCTTGATTCAACAGTAGGAACCAAACCCACCATCAAGGCCCAATTAGACTTGGCAGCATTTAATAGTGGAATGGTTCCCCGGATCTTGTGATCCGACAAAATTATCGATGGGATTTACATTTTCTTGTGAAGGCTCTTCCTTTGGTTTGGACTATCTCTTTTTGTATATTCTCTTAGGTGGGACCGATATGAGATGTAAGCCGGTATAAACAAACTTGGCAACAAAAATAGAATTGAGCTTAACTAAGGGGAAGAGGATGAACTTGGGATAACTCGCTGCTCAAGCATACAGACACCAATTTTACACCACAGGCCTAGTATTAATACATTAACCATGTGAGCATCCAATTACTGTCTAAGATACTAATTACCAGAAAGAAAACACATATGCAATAAGATAATGGAAAGAAAAATAATTCATCTACCATAATCATTCATCACATAATAACACAACGATTCATCTTCATCATTAAAGAAAAGAACAACAAAACATTGCACCAAATAACTTAACAAAAAAATTAATTGCTCTTACTCATTACAACATCATTCATGAAACATGATAGGAAATAGTTCTTCTCCATGTCCAATCACACATGCAGTTGATGAAAACAACTTGTCTCTAGTCAAGAAGGACTTCATTCAAAGAAGCTTCCAAATAATTCTTAACAAAAAAAAAAAAAATGAGTTCTTGCAACAACCATCGACCCTTTACTAATTGGTTTATGTCTTTATTTATAATCTAAATTTCAACTCAAAACAATGGCTAAGTGCGATTTAATCAAAGAAAAATATGCTACGTGGTGTCATATTCTAACAGTTTCTTTAACGGTCAAATCAAGATAGTTCTTTGAAAGGATGACTTTTCTCATACTCATACCAACTGATAAACAAGTCTTCGTAGGTTTGGGCCCATGGGAATCTATGCTGTTCCATCAGAGACGCGCAAAATCCTCTGATCTCTATTGCATGCGCCTGGTATTTCACAAGACTTGTGTTCAACTGCTATAGCACAACTTGAGCCTTCATCGGATGTTCCATAAATCTTTGCACTTGTCCTGGCAACGTATCAGTCACCTTCGCTATCTCTTTGACCCATAGTGAATCATGCTTGGCATGTGATCCGACTATGTCGCATAAGTCAATGAAGTTGTCGTGGTCGCTTAACTTGGGGAGTATTATATCCTTCATTGCTTCGTTGATTTTACCCCAATATTTCCTTCGGGTTCCTCGACGAGGTTAAGGAGAAAACTTTGTTCGGTAGTCCAAGGGATATTTCCTACAAACGAGATCAAAATCATTTAGAAATTACTTATCAGGAAAAGCATAGGAAGATGTAAGAGAAAAAAACAAACTGGTTCGTACCTGTAGAGCTCGCTAGTCCTAATTGTTAAATGCTTACATGATCCCAGTAACCTTTTGAATGACCTATAACATCTTTGTTTGCATCGCCAATCCTCTTCAGTTTAGATGAGTTACATCCGTGTGCCATAGTGTGGTATATTAGGTACGACAGATACGAGCGTCGAAGCCATTCCAGTGGCCGATTTCCCCTTGTGGTCAAGAAAGGATACCAGAGATGAACGTGTGCCAAAATTGTGCGTCAGCTCCCAAAAGGTCGGATACCATAATAAAGGAAGTCATTAAATGCCTCAGGTTGAGGTAATTTGTTACTCCAGAAGCTGTATGACCAAGTGTGTCAACCATCATTCGCTAATAATGGAGGTTGGGGAGATTAAAGAGATTGGAATGATCATATCATATATTCTCTGCAACTCTTATCAGTTGTGTTTCATATGTCCTGGATCATATCCATCATGCATATATGACACGTTAATTCTTCAAGAAATCCCGTTGTAATGCATGAGTGTTCCTTGCCACGTTCCATCTCATTGCCCCACTTTGCTATAAATTCTAGATGTTTTGTGTGGGTTCTACACATCAGTCGAGTTTGTATACTAGTAGCGATTGGTCTTGCGAAAGAAGTAATTTGGATGTCCATAATTTCTCGTGCAGGATGTGTTCCTAAATTTTTTGACTACAAGGAATTGGTTTCCTGGTGCACTAAGACCATTCTACCATCTCTCTTTCACCTCAAGTGTTCTATAAAAAGATGAAACTCCCAGAGCCAACACTCACCTTCAAAGGTGAAGATTGCAGGGACTTATTGAAAAAACATGAAAATGGCCTCACTATCTTACCTAAATTCTTGGAGAATCCTGCGGCCATCCTTGAATATTTTATTATATTGTAGGACAACTTGTTCAAAAACCCATTTCAGGAAATTGCATGGTTAATTACCAGAGTTATTGGCCAAGAAAATACTGCCAGCATTTGCCATATGATTCTTTATATATTATATTTTACTGTCAAGGAGAAGGCCATTTTCAATTGGGGGAAGTTTATTTCCATTGAAATATCTTCCCAATTGTCTCAATATAAAAGGATAAGAAATTCTTTATGTCTTCTTAATTGGTTTTCAAGATAGCGCATTGCTGTGAATTTCCTAAATTGTCTATATGCAAGAAGGTGAACTGTGAATTTGACCCTGTGACCTTTTGGTACCAAGTGTTATGGAGGCACAAATATTCCCTGTATTTTTATGAAGTTTTCAACGAATTTGTCTCAGTTCATAAAGGATTTTTTTTTGGAAAAGATATCCCAAGAATATCTACTCATGCTAGTAAATTCCTGGACAAAAATGGAACTCTGGAGAAAATGGAAAATTATAATGTTATCAGGATTTTCGGTTCCAAGGAAAATCCCTCATTTCTACCATGCCATATATTTGACAGAATGTTTTTTATAGAAGTTGCAAGGAAAGATAATTTCTGGTTGCACTTTTTTCATGAAAAATGAAAAAAGCAGTTCATACCTTTTCCTTGGAAAATTGGGGATCTTGTTTTCAGAAGTATGTACAAAAATGATGAATTTGCAAACCACTTCCACAAATTGAATATCAAGTATGCTGAAAATATTAGAGGGTTTGACCCTAGAAAAATATTTTTGGAACACATGTTAACAAGTATTTTTAGAAATTCCTTTATCGACAATGTTCTCAGAGAAGAATAAGATAATAACCTAGGAAATCTTACCCACACTGTTGGTGACTTAGAGATGGTACTCAGTACAAATGAATTATACAAACAAAGAGGAAAGGGTCCCAGAGAGAAGAGTTCCCAGTCCCAAAATGTTACTACTAAGACTACAACACCTCAGAGAAATGCTCCAACAGCCTATTGATGGGTCTTAAATCCCTTGATTCAACAGTAGGAACCAAACCTGCCATCGAGGCCCACTTAGACTTTGCAGTGTTTAATAGTGGAATGGTTCCCTAGATCTTGTGATCTGACAAAAGTATCGATGGGATTTACATTTTCTTGTGAAGGATCTTCCTTTGGTTTGGACTATCTCTTTTTGTATTTTCTCTTGGGTGGGACTGATATAAGATGTAATCCAGTATAAAACAATTTGGCAACAAAAATAGAATTAAGCTTAACTAAGGGGAAGAGGCTAAACTTGGGATAACTCACTGCTCAAGCATGAAGACACCAATTTTACACCACAGGCCTAGTACTAATACATTAGCCATGTGAGCATCCAATTACTGCCTAAGATACTAATTACCAGAAAGAAAACACATATGCAATAAGATAATAGCAAGAAAAATAATTCATCTACCATAATCATTCATTAGATAATAACACAACGATTCATCTTCATCATTAAAGCAAAGAACAACAAAAAATTGCACCAGATAAATTGACAAAAAAATAATTGCTCTTACTCATTACAACATCATTTATGAAACATGATAGGAAATAGTTCTTCTCCACGTCCAATCACACATGCAATTGATGAAAATAACTTGTCTTTGGTCCAGAAGGACTTTTCAATTCAAAGAAACTTCAAAATAATTCTTAACAACCAGAAAGAAAGAGTTCTTGCAACAACCATCGACCCTTTACTAATTGGTTGATGTCTTTATTTATAATCTAAATTTCAACTGAAAAAAATGGCTAAGTGAAGTTTAAGAAAAGAAAAATACACCACGTGGTTTCATATTCTAACAATTTCTTTAACGATCAAATCAAGATAGTTATTTCAAAGGATGACTTTTATCATACTCAGACCAGCTAATAAACAACTCTTCACAGGTTTGGGCCCATGGGAATCTGTGTTGTTCCTGTTGGGTATGTGTTATATTCTTTGCATGTGTGTGTGTGTGTGTGCGGGCATGTCAGATACGACAACTGCGTATGCCCCCCCCTAGTTACGCGTAGCATTTGGCAATGGGCAGTAGCCTGGGGCAGCGCCCCGAAATTTGTTTTTGGGTGGTTTTTTCTATTTTTAACGGATTTTGCTATTTTTAGCAGATTTGTAAATTAATCCCGGAATAAGGGATTATGGTTTTGGTATCTACAAAATACCTAAAAAAATTGTACATATTGTATGGAAAATGGTGAAATTCGATATAATGAAAATAAGAAAGGTTTTCTCGGTTGAGGGTTTCCGATCTAAAATCTCTGTGTACTCTATGTATGAGCCATTGATTAATTTCTGTATTGATTAAGAATCTATATGCATTCTTTAATTCACAGGTTTAAAACTTACAGTTCCATCGAAGACGCGTAAAATCCTTTGATCTCTATTGCATGCGCTTGATACTTCACAAGAATTGTGTTCAACTACTGTAGCACAACTTGATCCTTCATCGGATGTTCCATAAATATTTGCACTTGTCCTGGCAACGTATTGGTCACCTTCACTAGCTCTTCGGCCCACAGTGAATCATGCTTGGCATGTGATTCGACTATGTCACACAAGTCCATGAAGTTGTCAGGGTCGCCGAACTCAGGGAGTCCTATATCCTTCATTGCTTCGTTGATTTTACCCCAATGTTTCCTTCGGGTTCCTTGACACGGTTATGGAGAAAAATTTGTTTGGTAGTCGAAGGGATATTTCCTGTAATCGAGATTGAAATCGTTTAGAAATTACTTATCGGGCAAATCATGGGAAGACTTAAGAGGAAAAAACAAACTGATGCATACCTGTAGATCTCTCTAGTCCTAATTGTTAAATACTTATGTGATCCCAGTAAAATTTTGAATGACCTGTAATGTCTTTGTTTGCGCTGCCACTCCTCTTCAATTTAGATGAGTTTCATCCATGCACCATAGCATGGTAGATCATGTACGATAGATACGAGCGTTGAATCCATTCCAGTGGCTGATTTTCCCTTAGGGTCGGGAAAGGATGCCAGAGATGAATGTGTGATGAAATTCTGCGTCAACTCCCAAAAGCTTAGATACCATAATAAATGAAGTCGTTAAATGCCTTATTTTGAGGCAAGTTGTTACTCCAAAAGTTGTATCACCAAGTGTGTCAGCCATCATTCGCTAATAATGGAGGCTGGGGAGATTTGCTATAAATTCTAGATGTTCTATGTGGGTTCTACGCATCAGCCAAGTTTGTATACTAGTAGTGACTAGTCTTGCGAAGGAAGTAATTTGGATGTCCATAATTTCTCGTGTAGGATGTGTTTCTGAATTTTTTTGACTGCAAGGAATTGGTTTCATGGTGCACTGAGACCATTCTCACGTCTCTCTTTCACCTCAAGTGTTATGTAAAATGCTAAAACTCCCAGAGCCAACACTCACCTTCAAAGGTGAATATTGCAAGGACTTCTTGAGAAAACATGAAAATGGCCTCGATATCTTACATAAATTCTTGGAGAATCCTGCGGCCATCCCTGAAGATTTTACTAGATTGCAAGAAAACTTGTTCAAAAACCCGTTTCAGGAAATTGCATGGTTAATTACCAGAGTTATTGGCCAAGAAAATACTGCCAGCATTTCCCATATGATTCTTTATATCTTATATTTTATTGTCAAGGAGAAGGCCATTTTTGATTGGGGGAAGTTTATTTCCATTGAAATATCTTCCCAATTGTCTCAATATAAAAAGGATAAGAAATTCTTTATGTCTTCTTATTTGGTTTCTAGGATAGTGCATTGCTGTCAATTTCCTAAATTGTCTATATGCAAGAAGGTGAACTGTTAATTTGACCTTGTGACCTTTTAGTAGCAAACGTTATGGAGGCACAAAGCTTCCCTATATTTTTATGAAGTTTTCAATGAATTTGTCTCGGTTCATAAAGGATTTTTGTTTGGAAAATATACCCCAAGAATATCTGCTCATGCTAGTAAATTCCTGGACAAAAAATGGAACTCTGGAGAAAATGGAAAATTATAATGTTATCAGTATTTTCGGTTCCAAGGAAAATCCCTCATTTCTACCATGCCATATATCTGACAGAATGTTTGTTACAAAAGTTGCAAGGAAATATAATTTTTGGCTGCACGTTTTTCATGAAAAACGAAAAAAGAAATTCATACCTTTGCCTTGGAAAATTGGGGATTTTGTATTTAGAAGTATGAACAAAATTGATGAATTTGCAAACCACTTCCACAAATTGAATATCAAGTATGATGAAAACATTAGAGGGTCCGACCCTAACAAAATATTTGTGTAACATATGTTAACAATTATTTTTAGCAATTCCTTTATCCACATTGTTCTAGGAGAAGAAGAAGATAATAACCTAGGCAATCCTACCCACATTGTTGGCGACTTAGAGATGGTACTCAGTACAAATGAATTGTAGAAACAAAAGACCCTAACAAAATATTTGTGTAACATATGTTAACAATTATTTTTAGCAATTCCTTTATCCACACTGTTCTAGGAGAAGAAGAAGATAATAACCTAGGCAATCCTACCCACATTGTTGGAAACTTAGAGATGGTACTCAGTACAAATGAATTGTACAAACAAAGAGCAAAGGGTCCCAGAGAGAAGAGTTCCTAGTCCCAAAATTTTACTCCTAAGACTATAACACCTCAAAGAAATGCTCCAACATCATGTTGATGGTTCTTAAATCCCTTGATTAAACAGTAGGAACCAAACTTGACATTGAGGACCAATTAGACTCTGCAACGTTTAATAGTGGAATGGTTCTCGAGATCTTGTGATACGGAAAAATTATTGAGGGGATTTACATTTTCTTGTGAAGGCTCTTCCTTTGGTTTGGATTATCTCTTTTTGTATTTTCTTTTGGGTGGGAATGATATGAGATGTAAGCCAGTATAAACCAATTTGGCAACAAAAATAGAATTAATCTTAACTAAGGGGAAGAGGCTGAACTTGGGATAACCTGCTGCTCAAGCATGCAGACAAAAATTTTACACCGCAGGCCTAGTACTAATACATTAACCATGTGAGCATCCAATCACTGTCTGAGATACTAGTTACCAGAAAGAAAACACATATGCAATAAGATAATGACAAGCAAAATAATTCATCTTCCATAATCATTCATCACATAATAACACAACAATTCATCTTCATCATTAAAGAAAAGAACAACAAAACATTGCACCACATAAATTGACAACAAAATTAATTTCTCTTACTCATTACAACATCATTCATGAAACATGATAGGAAATAGTTCTTCTCCACATTCAATCACACATGAAGTTGATGAAAATAACTTGTCTCTGGTCCAGAAGAACTTCTCAATTCAAAGAAGCTTCAAAATAATTCTTAACAACCAGAAAGAAAGAGTTCTTGCAACAACCATCGGCCCTTTACTAATTGGTTGATGATTTATTTATAATCTAAATTTCAATTGAAAACAACGGCTAAGTGCATTTTAAGCAAAGAAAAATACGTCGTGTGGTGTCATATTCTAACAGTTTCTTTAACAGTCAAATCAATATATTTATTTGAAAGGATGACTTTTCTCGTACTCATACCAACTGATAAACAACTCTTCGCAGGTTTGGGCCCATGTGAATCTGTGCTATTCCATCGGAGATGCATAAAATCCTCTGATCTCTATTGCATGCACTCGATACTTCACAAGACTTGTGTTCAACTGCTATAGCATAACTTGAGCCTTCATGAGCTATTCAACTACTATAGCATAACCCCAACATGCCTGGGACTCTTTCTCATTGGCATCGAGTGTCTTCGAGGTTTCAAAAGGAGGTCCCTACCTTCGCTCGAAAATGATGTCAGCGCCTCAAGAGGGGGTCAAAGTAGAGAAAATTATGTCTGAAGGACACATGTTGGAGGCCATGTCCTCTCAAAATCAAACACCACAGAGGAGGGGAAGGCCTAGAAAAAATAAGAAATTAGGAGGAATCCACATCTTGACTGAACTGAGTGCACACCTGGCCGCTGAGGAGTTCATAATGCATGCTACCCAGATAGATCCTATTGGGACTACTAGTTGAGGAAGTGGGAGATGAATGTGAAGGACAGAGGCATCGAGTTCTAACGTTGAAAGCCCCAATCAATAGCTGGAGCAGGCACAACTCACCATAGCCTAAATTTATCAAGAAAATAGAGAATTGAGGAGACAGCTGGCAGTGAAGAACCATGAGGTATTAACACCGCAAGGTTGCGAAGGAATCACAAATTGGTTCAAGAGACAACTTCGGGAAGCACAAGATATGATTATGCAGTTGCACGAAGTGTAGAGGATGATGGAGGAGGAGAACATGAAAAAACTACAAGGTGCACAGAGCAGTCCGAAAGAAGGTCTGTGTGTAGGAGATACATGATGAGTGGACCCTTGTTTTGTATTCTTAGAAGTGACGTATGTTTTGATAGTTTTCCCTGTTTGTTGTGAGAATTTTCACGTTCTCAATGTAACCAGGTTAGTTGGCCAAGGTGTTGGTAGTGTTTATTGTATGTAACCTAAGCCCGGCGGGAACCTTAATATATGAAATTTCGAAAATGTTTTTCCTGAAAGGATTCAATTCATAGAAGTTGAATGTATCATGTTTCCTCTTTGCGTGTAAATCTACCATGTTCTTATCTAATCTTCTCGTAAATCATGTGATTTTATAATTATCATTGTTCTGACTTGTTTTGTAAGTTCGTTGATATTTTTCTTTAGAATCTTTCGATGCCAATTGATGCTGACGTGGCGTCACTGACTCGAGGCTCATTGAATAAAATCTAGAACTCATCTCGTGGGTAAGGGTTGCACTCGGGGCTTCATTTAGGTCGAATGCGCTAAATTGAGCTAGATATTATGACTATCGATGTCGGGTGAGTATTGAGGATCGACGTTCAAAAAATAAAATCAACACGTAGTTTCTTCATGGGTTATCGTCCTTTGAAACTCCCGACCTCACAAACGTTTCAGAAATTGAAGATCGACAATTATTATTTCATTTCTTGTTCAATGCTTATCCTTCTAACCTTTCACCGATTCCGAGCAGATCAGTCGTCGATGATATCCTTGGTGAAGCTCATTTGCAGAAATGAGAGACTCTCTTCTGCCGACGTCGATGAAGATTGAAGCTCGACTATCTTGGTCTTCATGAATAGTTATTATCACATATAAGTCTTCCCGATGCCGAATTTATTAAATGTGAGTCTATTTTCTTTTAAATTTATGATGATTTTCACATGATCAACATATTTTAAAAGTCTTACAACGAAAAACAAAATGGTAAGCAAGGTATCAATTTTCAAATTGAAGTAGAATCAGACACTGCAAAAGATTAAGTGGTACCCAAAAAGATGAGATTTGACACATGATTTTTAGGGTGTGTTGAGTGCTCAACAAATGGTGACTTATTGGACGAAAGAAGATTCTCTTTTCCTTCCTCAAGGCTTGGCTGATACAAAAGCGGGTGGAGATCTTAACTAGTTTTTGAATTAGAGCCTCTTTTACCTTTGCATTTGAAATTCTCTGGTTGATGATTTCGGGCCTGCCCATGGAGTTTAAACCTTAATTTCTCCTTCATTTTCTGTAATATTAACTCATTCCCCTCTTCACAAAGTCTAGGAAAGTATTCACTGGTATGAAGTCTTTAGTTACCTCTACTCACTTGCCTCGGTTTTTCTCTGCTTCCAGTGAGCATCCATAGCCCTGGTAGAGTCACCCTGCCATCACCGACCTTGCTCCTCTGCCAGGGAGTGCCCATAGCCTCAGCGAATATAT
>JASDQU010406887.1:0-10619 GCA_032191745.1 Picea mariana
AAAAGTACTATATTGATTCATAGAAAAAACATAGTGATAATGTAAAACACAGAGAAATATATATTGATTACACATCTCTACCCTAAAGTTGAATAGAGGAAGGAAACCTCTCATTGAAATTGTATGTCTTTCTAAATTAAAGCATCTTTAATGGGTTCTTTAGTTTCCTTGAAGACACAGCTTGCCAGACATAACTCTTCCAGACAATAGCTTGGGTAGACTAAGGTCTATATTGACATTTTTATGTGAAACATAGAAAGTACATTCTTAAACATTTCCACTTTCTTAGTGGGAAAGATTACATGATCATTAAGGAATAATTTGTTAATGTCTTGGATTTCATTGGCAATGAGCTTCTTTGGTTCAATCCTTTGGACAATCCTTAATTAAAATTAATTAAATAAAATGTCTACTTACTTGGGATAATGATGTGGGAAAATTAGTAAATTTATTATGAATTTCATATTAAAAAATGCATCTAAAATATCTTTCATAATGATGGTCACTTCAACCTATACACCTTGAACACTTGATTCTTGAAAACCCATATTCATAGGAATTTTAGTTACTTGAATTAGTTGAAATAATGTATATGAGTGGAAACTAATGAATGTGTCAAAATATTAAAAAAAAACATTTTAGATATATCACTATATTTTTACAATCCTGGCTAACTATATATTTGATTCGATCGACTGGAGGTACAACCAAATAGGTACATGTCTGATATTTCTTCCTCGAGTGAGGGAAGCTCAGGACAAATAGAGGTAAATGTGACTACATCTAGTAGATTTGATACGCGAACAACGACTAGAGATGAAAAGGTCAGAATAAAATTTCGTAGACGCATGGCATTTTTTCTTACCGAAGGAGGATCATTCTCTTATGATGATGAAAGTATAGGAGACATAGAGGTGTCACTCATGTATAAGCATATGTTGAAACAATGGGTACCTAAGGAACTTCCTCTTTTAGACAGTGACTTCATTGTCAACATGTAGTATACCAAGGGAGGTAATATGTGGTACATAGGGAGGTACCCAATGGGAATGTGGTTATGTATTATTAGTGAAATTCATTTAATATATGAGAATGTGGGCATTCAATGTAAGGTGGACTAGGTTCACTATATTAATAAAGGCCCACTATGGTAGTTAAATGTCATAAATGTGAGAAGGCTCTCTAGAAGGTTCCTAGGAGATGGAGAAATCTATATAAAGAAGTGTAAGCAATGTAATGAAGCGGAGTGAAGAATATTGTCATTGTAACAAGAAAGTGTTGCTTGAGGAGTGCATTCCTTCCTTAAGGAATAATATATGGTGTTACCCTACCTCAAGGGTTTTCTCTATATTCTTGTGTTCATGTTATGGTGAATGGTTTATGGTTTATTCTTGGTATTATTGAAGTATATTTGCAGATCTGGTATAGGCACTTAACACAACAATAAGATATATCACATTGCACCATCCTCCTTGCATAGCCTGACGCTATTTTCCATGGATGGAATAAATGTAAAATACAATATAGTAATTATATTGATGGACTATGTTGGACCATTTTATGATTGTAGAGATTGGATATTGTTGGTCCGGTACATGAGAAATATGTGGAGATATGCACTCGCCACAAATTATACACAACTAATAAACACCGATAAAAATAAGGGAGTGATTATCTATATTGATAGAAGGCCTAAAGATTCCAAAAATATCACAGGGTTTGTAAAAAACACACGACCCGGGACAACAAACAAGCAATTGAATTGCATATATGAGGGACACGAAGGGAATCGGGTAGTCGTGTGTGCGATAAAAAAGATAGCTCCCTGGGAAGAATTATTAATGGATTACCATTTGAATTGAATAGATACATCGACTAATAGTGTGTGGGTACTTATGCAACATCTTTTTAAGCAACCTTTACTTATTGCATTGTATTTTTTTTCATCTTTAACATGTAAACGATTTTGATTTACATTTAATGTGAATTTTATTATTTGTTTATATAATTTTATTTGAGTGGAAATAAAAAAATTTATCTTTAATTTTTTTTTAAATATTTCAGGATTATAATTGTATTATAATGTGGCAGGATGATCGTGGAAAAAATCCAACCACAAAACATGTAAACGATTAACAATTTTGACTTACATTATACGTGAATTTTATTATTTGTTTATATAATTTTATTTGTGTGGCGATTAGTTATTTTATTTTTTTATATAATTGAAATAACATTTATTTTGTTGAAATATGTAGTTTATGGGCCATGGTTATCATGATTCGCCCCGCGAGCAGGATTTGTATTCATCCCCCGAACCTATGGTAATAATACAAAAAAAAATATTTAAAGCGAACAAGGAACTTGCTTGCTTGTTAGACCTTGAAGATCAAACTCTTGAGGTCAAAAAAAGAATCACACTCGTTATGACACAAATTAGGGCATATAAGATAATAACTATAATTTAAAGTGATTTTTTTATGTCATAAGTTCAATTATGATTTTGTTTTTTAACTTTTACATTATCTAAATGAAAATACTTTTTCTTTCTTATATAGAGTTATTTGGAGCATGTTTAACCTGGTGTTGGTAGTAGTGGTGCTACACAAATGCCATAGAATCCTGACACAGGCCCTCATATACTTTCTAGGCTATTTAATTCTCCACCTTCCAACCATTTAGACGGGAGCCATGACACGCATCCCCAGGCAACCACACATCCAGGCTTAGGAGGTGGTGACAGAGATGAGCCCGATGATGTGGATTATATGGTTGCATTTCCTAGAGTGATAAGTGTTACCAGCACGGGGACGATTCCATGCACATGTATGGTCAACAAGGAAGGACTTTCATTAAATCAAATAAGACTCTGAGGTAGTTTTTAATATTTTAACTGTTTCATGTTTACTATTTCAAATATAAATCATCTAGATTATTATTTTTAAATTAATGATCATATATTTTTATGTGTAGGAAACGACCATTTTAAATTAATGAGCATCCTCCCGCGGTTCCAGAGGGAGTGGAAGGTGCTCATTGAGGATGCAAATGAAACAAAATTGAGAAAATAAGGAAAAACACCAACTGGTACCCCAAGGTAAATTACATTTTGAATTCAATACCTTTAATTTTATTTAGATATAAATAAAAGTGTGGCATAAAGCATACTTGTAACCTTTGATGATAGGTTTCCTGACACTTCGAATGAAACCAAAGAAAGGATTTCCAAACATGGCCAACACAAACTAGACTAGGGCGGCTACATGAAGTTACAGTTATGAATTGTAGGTACCCACACATCTTAACAATATCATTTGTATTTTCGTCCAACTTTCAGGTAATTGAAGCCAATAACATTAAAAATACATACTATTATACAATGTAGGGCGTCAACTTCGGAACTAAAACCACGGAGGAAGACCTCCATATTGGTTACAGGTATGGCTATCAAGTTGTCGTCAAATATCAGAAAAGCATGGGGCAGACCCCAAGATCCAACTTATAGGATAAGGTAAATAAAAATAAATCCACATTAACCTTTCATTACTTATAAAATGCATTCATGTTTGATACCATCCATAAATTTAATGTGTTACTTTGTTTTAATCATGGGAGAAGAACTATCAACGAGCACATTAGTACTTGAGAACAATGCATTGATAGTGCAGTGTCGCCACAACATGGTGCTCTCGAGCACCCCATTCTAGTGGGGTGAAGCCCCACAATGTTCCTACATCTAAGGCCAATGAAGGTAGTATGGTTGTATATTAATCATATACTTAGTAATTTCTTAGTTATAAATTTTGTACTTTTAACTTTTTTTACTTATACATTTATGATTGTGTCCTTATAAATTTTGTGGTTTTAATGTCAGAGAATGTCGTACTTGAGGCTCCTACACTTGAAGAGGAGTACATGGCAGTCATTTCAATGGTTTCGACTAGTGCACCTGGTAAATAATTACATTGCATAGGTTTTTTTAATATTACTCAACTACTTCGATGATATTTAAATGTTGGCCATATAAATTTAATATTTTTTTTGTAGGTGATGCCCCCTCACAATGACCTGCACGTTGTGAGTACGAGACCAAGTGTGTTATGTGTGAGAGGAATCAAGAAAACTCAGTTGCTGAAGATCCCCCAGAAAATGAAGATGTGGATGTTGATGATTTAATTAAGAACTGGAAAGCACATAACAGGCCTAAAAAATTGATGATGTATAATATTATTACAAGACAGATCGATGTACATATAGCTAGTATACTTAGAACATTTTTTGGATGATAAACCTCATTTATAAAAATTGTTTTTTATGACATATGCCTTTCAATGAGTTCTTGCATACATTTTATTGCATTGTCTTTGAATGAGTTATTGCATGCTTTCTTGTACTTATGTTAGTTAAATAAGAAATATAGATGGTTATTAAAATATGGATAGATATATAAAACAAATACAATTCTATTAATTTGTATTACTTATTATCAAAGCAAAAGGAAATCAAACAACTTTGTACTTATTTTATTTTAGCTTTCTTGCTTAGATGTACAATCAATTTTGAATATTTTTAATGCATATTTTCTATTAGAACATAGATTGGGTACTGGGGAATTGAGAGGTAACACATTGGCCTTCATGTTTTTGTTGATCTACAAACCTTCCTTTGTGTATTTGTTGATCTAGAGCCTTCATTGTGTGTTACCAAATGGTTTTAAAAAATGCTTTATTTGTAGTTATAGTCTTTATTTCAAATACAAACATGGTTAAAGAAAAATCCAATTATGTTGCAATAATAAGTTGTCAATCTAGGGCTTGTAGGATATTTTTGTTGTGGATATATGCTTCTTAAACTCAAAACAATAAACATATTAGCACTTAATTTATTATAGAAGATATTCCGTAAACCTATTAACACGTAAACAATAAACATATTCACACTCAAAGAAATTGTGATGAACCATTTCAGCTTCAGAGAGATAAAGGGCACATCTTGAGGGGCCTTGGATTCCTCTTTTCTTCAACCTTTTAATGGTAATTTTAATGGTGGGAAGTTTCATTTGAAGGAAATGCTAGATTAGTTTTTCTTCGTGTATTCATTTCTCTTATCCATTAAAGAATCCCAATGTCTCTAGAATGAACATCATTCGTTTATCTCTGAGATGTAGAATCAATGGTTTAGATAATATGGTTGTTACAATATTGTAGAGAGTTTCCAAATTTGAATTTCAATATCTAATTGATTTTTGGAAAGATTAAAACGTCATTGTTTTTTTCCATGACTTCCATGAGCCATATTCTAGTCTTTGAAGTCTTAATTTGGTGCCTATAGATTGTTAACAACCCATACAAAACCAATCGGGAAATTCATCCCATGGGATGTATGTGGCTCATTAATGGGCAATTGAGGGTCATTACATGGACCATATGGGTCATATTATCAACTCCATGATTTCCTCTCATCTATGGTGTCATTCTTATTCTTTGGCTTGCATATGCATGTTCGTTGATTGGTTGCAACAGAAACCAAGAATTCTTTCACTAGCAATGGTGCATCCCTCTATTCCTTATCTTGTATATTTATCTTCCTTACCTCTTGCAACTCTTGGTTTCCAATTACTTGGATACTCCATGATAATTGAGTATTTTTAGGAGAGGAAATAATATAAGACTTGGAGTCACAAATTTTATAGTGATTATGTCCCCGTGATGCATGTGATTAAAGTTTAGAGATATTGGGCTCCACATTATCTTTCAATGACATTTATGACAAATTCCACACAATATTTACACAAAGCATATACATACTCATCAATTGGTCTTGGTGCAAGGGTATGATGGACAACTAGACACTTTCATGAAATCTTCTCATCTCTTCACTTATAAGATATCCATGCAAATTTCTCCACCTTATTGAGACCAAATTCTCATTTGTGAAATTCCACCTTCCACCATTCCACATGTTATCTTCCATTAATCTAGGTTACTCAAAATTCACAATTCATGCACATGCATATCCTTTGTGATGATATCACTTATGAACTTAATCTTAGATTTTTGAAGCAATATTACCATCACTCTCCTTTCAACCCTTAAGCCACCATTGAATATTCTTCTTGAATAGACCTTTCCTTCTAAGCACTTGTAAACAAAAGGATAATCTAGTAGCAATGATATGGTTCAACAATAATCCTCATAAACACTTATTTCCACTCAATTATTTCTTATGTGCAAGAGTACACTCAAGATATCAATGGGGATGTTCTATCCATGAATTCCATGTTTGCACGTATTGTGGATTCATCTTTTTAGATTTCAAATGATAAACAAGAGGTACCTAAAAATTGGTGTGAATTTATCCCATAACAACGAACTGTGCAGAGGGACCATCTAATTAGTATATGGGTATCGATAATAATTTATAAGTTATTGGTGTTACTGAAATGGTGAATTTGATGAATATTTTATTGCCACAAGTAATATAATCTTACGCTCAATCTCGGAGAGCACAACCTTTGAAAATTAGATAGGGTATTGAATTCCACCTCCTTGGTTTCAAGCTAAACTAGTAACCTTGCATTAACACATATAACTGAATTTGAAGAAGATTGTCATTGATTATTTAGGAGTAGGGACTTCAATTTGAGATTTCTAGCTAGCTAAGTGATACCTTCCATATCTATTTTTCTAAACACATTAGAACCAATGTGATTGCACAACTTTTTAAGTATTATTTTGTACATACTCCATAAATCTTCAAGGTAAGTAGTTTGGAAAAGGATCATTGGATCCTACATAATTCTATGCTATGCTATCCAAAATGTTTCACCTAAGAACTTGAAATTGGTATGTGAGGTTGGTATATTGTGAAAAGTATCATTGAAAGAATTAAAACATCATAAATTCCATTCACATCAAAGAGAACAATATGCTTACCCTTTTACGTAAATCTCCGATAAAATGATGATTCCATCTAATATTCAATGTTGTCATAAGAAACATGATTATAATATTTGCAAGTATAAATGGAATCTAAAAAAAATATCTTACATGATTGTCATATTTTCTTGTTTATTTTGTATTGTTTCTCATTATGATCACATCTTTGTCAAAATCATCTTTATCTTCACCATGGATGAAAATTGGTTCAAGATCTAGGATTACTTCTCCCTAGGTTCTAGCTTCTCTACTTCTCCCTGGGTTCTAGCTTCTTTACTGTGATCTAGAAATTATCATACATTAAATGGGGTGGAGTGTCTCTCAAAACAATATTTTTTTAATGGAATTTCAACACCCTCAAATGTGACATCTTTAGTGAGTGGTGTGATCTCATTTACAATCCTTTCTTGAAAAGAAACATTGTCACTAGGTAGCAAGGTAACACTCACAATATTTTCTTATTATTTCTCCTAGTCATCAAATTCCATATTGCATGTGAATGGAGTGTCGCAAGGGTTTATCATTATGGAATATATGCTTCTTTATCACACATAAGTGTGCTTGATAGAGATGTATTATGATAACCTTCATTGATTAGATTCATATCACCCCTCTCTTTCTTCATGGAACAAGATTGTGATTATATGTGTGTGTGTGTGTGTGTGTATTTGCACTATGTTTTTCTCATGAATCTCACCTTGTCAAGTCATATGCTTATAAAACATGACCTTCACCTAGGTTTCAATCTCTACTATTTGTATTAATAGTGGTTTACCTTCATCATGTGTTGAATTCTTGGAATCAAGACAACAAGGAAATGATGACAGATATTTCTACAAATATTTCTTCAAGTGAGTATCTTCAGAATAGTTTGGTAGCATAATGTCATAGTATTCAGAATCCAAGAGCTTGTCAGTGTCCTTGACAAGAGTGTCCATAATATTAACAACCTTTACATCATCAATTCCATCTCATGGAAACACTTTTTTCTCTTGGATCCTTCTCCTCATTTATGGTTAGGTTAGTTGAATTGATATTGAAATTTTTTAGCCCTTCATTTTCGAGAAAATTTAAGTGCTTTAACACACACACACACACACACACACACACACACACACACACACACACACACATATATATATATATATTGCGTCAGTATTCCGACGTCCCTTTGTTCTCACTAGCGACGCACTAATGCACTTATGGAGTCTAACTTTCGACACTTTTCAGATGATAGAAAACACCACAGATATGGAAAATTCGTCGATGCATAGTTTTTGGCGTTGGCATTAAGACAATGTCTTTTGTCGTCGTTCAAGGTCTAAAAAATTATTTGGTTGTCTCTATTACGATGACATTTTCCATCGTATTAGAGACGACATGTAAATATATGTCGACAGTGCAACAACAATTTGGGTCATTGTAAAATTGAGCCTTGGACAACACATGTCCATAAGATACGTTGGAAGTGAGACACAAGAACATTCGTCGAAATTGTGACGGTACCAGAAACGACGTTTGGGGGGCCAATGTTTGTTGTGATCCTGACAACATCACGTCAGAATTACTTCGAAAAGGTCATCAGAATATGACCCAAATTTACTAGTGAACAAAAGCTCAAGTTTAAAGAGTTGAGGAAAGAAATTTCCTTTTTTTCTATGTAAGTTCTCCTAAAATGGTAAAAAAAGGTTGATATGGAAGAAAATATGGTCCAACAAGCCACTCTACAATCAAGAAAGCAACTTTCAATGAGTTGTTTATCAAAGGTTGATGGCAATAAGAATGTCCCTAATGGGTATGAACCTAATTTTTGTATTCTTGTGATATATTACAAGATAGTTTTCTCTTATTAGTCCCTGCCATGGGACTATAGCAATGAGTTTTCTTTTGATGTGAGATTGATGTGACATTAATTTTCCTTTTACCATAAATTTGTGAATGCAATGTAATGTTTAACATAGGAAAACAAATATATATTTTTGGATATAATAAAAAAATTTGTGTTTCTCATTTCTAATTGATTAATAGAATTGAAGTGTTATTGCTCCCTTCATGTCTTTCAATATGTAGAATTAATTACATAACCAATGGATTTCACCAATCACCACATCTAAATATAAAAAGTTGTACTATGTATTTATTATTATGCATTATTATATTTATATTATATTTATTATCTAATATATTATTTATTATTATATTTATATTATATTTATAATATAATTATTATATTTATGAATATTATAGTTCCATTCAACTTACGGTTCATTATACATTTTGAATAACAAACAACCCTCAATTATTATATTTTGACAAAAAATATTCATTACTTGTGCATTTATTTATATTAAGTTTCATTGTTGAACATGTATTTCCCAACTAACTCAGAAGAGACTGAGTTGCCATGCAACCCTTGTTGATCAATACTTACTACTATAAAAAAGCCAATTAATAAGTCCTAGCTCTAGAACTTTTAGAATAGTGTAGTTTGGGAGAAATTTTGTTAAAGTTTAGAAGAAATTAAAAACTTTTAAATCATTTTTACTATCCAATTAAAGAGTTAAGTGCAACTACCTTTTAATATAAAAGTAATTATTTTTACAAAAAGTTTATAATAAATAAATAATAAAAAAAATTAATAAGATACTATATTAAAATATTTTAAAAATTTATAAACAATAATTACTAAAACTAAGTATTGAAATCACACATTGAATAAATAATATTAAAGTTTAAATGATATTAAAATCATTATATGTTAAGGATTTAACCTCTCAATGAGATAGAATAATATAGTTGCTCCATTAGTTATTAAGGTCTAAATACATTTTCCTTGTAATAAAGTACTACATTAGTTATTAAGATCTATTTAATAATTGTGAATAAGGCAGTGTAAGAAAACATAATTAATATAAATAAGAATAGGAAACATGAAAAAACTTGTCTTGAAAATTATTGTAATAAAACTCTATCTGTTTTCCTCATCAAAATTCATTTTTCTACATATTATATTACATCTAATACTTTACATTCTCTCTTAATTCAAAAGCATCTATCTTATGTAATATCTTATGTAATGGATTATATATTTTGGAAATTTATTCTTTCTATTTATTTTTAATTATTTAAAAAAGTACAATTATTAAATATTTTGATAAAAGTTAATATTATAATAATAATATACATATATCCAAAGGGGTTGGATCCAATGGTGAAAAGGGAGGAGTTTTGCACCATTGTGCAAAAGAAAATATAATCTACATATAAAATATCTAGCTAAAAACATATTTAACATTATTATTATTAAACTTTTTTTAATACAATATTTCTTCAATATATATTTTGATAAAAATTAATACTATAATAATAATCCACATATATTTGATAAAATTCAATAATATAACAATAATCCAATATTCATGTATAATATAAATAGTCAACTACACAACATATATTTGATAAAATTCAATAATATATTTGCTAAAGGATTATTGGGGGATGGAAAGCTTATTATGGGCTTGAAAACAATTGTAAATCAGCTGAACTTTGGAGTTGGGATAAGAAGAAACTCCTCTTTGAGACTCTTGTTACACCTGTTATTCTTTATGGATGTGAAGTCTGGGGCTGTAGTATCTCTCGTGAATCTTGGAGAAAGATAGAGCAAATACAAAAGAATTTTAT
>JASDQU010406888.1:0-10599 GCA_032191745.1 Picea mariana
TTTACCATTGACAATACCCTTGTCACCCAACCATAGGCCGAAGCCACCCTCCGAGCACCTTAACCTTGACAGAGAATCATTCCAGAAGCAAAACCTAAGCTAGATAGCCATACAAAGGGTAGCGCACCTTTCCCCAAGGATAGCGCATCAACAAACGCTGATCAGATGTTCCAAACCCTAGCCAAGAGATAGTCCAATCCAAAACGTAACTGCTAGCTGCATCAGCTACTCCAGCAGCTCTCCTCCAAACCTGCGCACAAGACTCCAACTGCACTGCGCAGAACTAGCTCTCTGCAACTGCTGAGATGTGTCAAATGAGAGACTAGCGCCCTATATTTATAGTGGTTCTGGAAGACTTATTGGGGCCGACTTCTCCTTCTGGGTACCTATCTGTTCAGTATATATTAAGTCTTCTGGCCGACTTCTTCTTGTGTAAGCTAATAACCTAATACATATTATCTTCTTGAGCCGACAAGTCTTCTAGGGTTATTAGCCAACTCATTAGGGTTTCTCTTGCTTCTCGGAGTCTTCTATTCTCGTCAAGTTCACACGTGGAGGTAAATACCTCCCGTAGCTACCATAATATCAACAGTACCTACACTACTAGACATTTGACTTTGTAATGGGTTTTTATAAAGTTGTGATAAAGTGGTTTTTTTATTAAAGTGACTTTTTAATAAAGTGTACCTTCTAATATTAAAGTGACTTTATCTCATAAAGTGCACTTATGTTATAAAGTGAAAATGTACTTTAATATTTTAAAGTGATTTATTTTGGAGGGAATGAATCATATCGTTGATCTTGTAAAGGCAAGATTAGATCTTGGCCATTAGATCTAGGGTTGGAGAAGGTGAAGGGTCATTTTCATATTATAAGAGAATGCATTGGGTAGTGTGCAAGATACAATGAGGAGATTGAGAGAGATTTATGAGATAGCTTGAAAGAGGAAAGTTAGGGCAGCAAGGAGGACACATTTCCCAAGAGAGATTGGGCACAAATCTCAAGGGAATATTTATGTGTGAATGTTGATACTTATTGTTGTTGTTGGAGGCTGTATTGTACAGATCCGTACAGTCCATATAGCAAGGGAAAGAGGGCACGAAAATCGAAGCATTGTTTGGCACGATTTTTTAGGTATTTTGGAGAGTTTTTATTGCTGCAGTAGGGCCGTACAGATCAATCTGCACAACAAGCTGTGGGCACATTTTCTAAGGTGCTAATTTTTGGACAGATCATACAACAATACGGATTTGGCACATTTTCCAAGGCAGAGTATTGTGGAGGCAGTGTTGTGTGTTGTAAGTGGATTTCTCTTGTTGGAAATTGTATTGTTGTTGTTGTTATGTACTTTCCTGAAGCTATATAAATCTCTCTCTCTCATTGGGTTTCCCCACATTGGATTTTCCCTGGCATTGCCTAAATTTCTGAGTATTTCTGAGTTGAATGATTGGTGTTCATTGTGTTTATTCTACTGCAAAATTGCTTAGCAATGTGTATATTTTCTTATGGTAATTTTTGAATGTGGGTTTAGACATTTCAGAGTTTATTTAAGACAATTATCTCTAGGTCACTAAGTGTATGATAGAATATTTACTTGTTGATTTTGTCATTAAATTTCTACATGGTATCAGAGCTTAGGCTCTGAGTTGCAGTGAACAGTGAGATTTTTGGGCAAGTTTGAAGGGGAGAATATATTGTTTGTTTTCCTTTGAATAGTAATAGGGAATATGGTTGCATGCATTAGATTTAGGTCTGGATGTTCGTTGTTCTCAAGGAGAATGTAACAAACATAAATATATATAAATAAGTAGAAATAAGTAATAAGTAATTATTAATTATGAAGAGACGTGACATATGAAAGGTCATGTCTCTTATGAAATGGCACCCCTGTGCAGGATATCTATACAAGCCTTCATTCCTCATTTGTAAGGATCTCATTCATATCATATTCTTATACATTATTATTAAATATATTTACTATCCTTAAATGGATTATTGTATACTATCCTATTTATACTGGATATTTACATAGTGAACCAACTTGGTTCACCACAGTGGTATCAGACAATTCTTATCCTGGCTCTTAGTCATTATATTTTTTTGTCAAAATTTTGTTGCCCTTGGCAACATCACTATTGGCCTTTGGCCACACAAAAATTATGTAGGTCATTGACTAGAAACTTGGCCCTTGGTCAATGAAAACTCGAATTTCCATTGAAAAAGATTATTCTGTACAACATTTCAATTTGAAGTTGAAAGAAAAAAAAAACATATCAAGTTTACCAACCTGTTGAAGAAATATTATTTTGCTACAAATTCAAGATAAATTATCATCTCAAGGAACTAGAATTACAGTGAAGATTATTCTGTTGCTACCATATATAAAATTAAAAACAAAACAAAAAAATATACTGATATCAATTGAGAAATTCTAGTGAAAAGAAGATCAAATTGGCTGCAAAATAACATAACTATCAACACTACAACCAGCCATATTTTTCTGCAAATGCGTAGTCCTATGCAACTAAAATTAAATCGTAACACTGATTTAATTCACCAATTATTGATCTGTACACACATACAAATTGTTGAATTAATTGCGAAATTGCCCAATTTTAATTCCGTACAATATGGTCCGTACGACGATCAATTTATTCAACCATCGATTTACGTACATCCATTAATTTCTAGCCATTTGGTCGTACATTGTTTGTCTCACAACCGCCTTAACAATTCCATTCCATTTTCAATAATTAAATAATTAGACACCATCTTTAAAATCAGCCGTACCTCTGTACTTGTGCCGCCTACAATCCGTACAACCTTTGTGTCGTCCGTACTCGATACTCATCCTTACAAATCTGTTGAATATACTCTATACTCGTCCGTACAAATACGTGCCGCTTGTACCCTCTCATACGGTCACGACCCAACCATCAATTAGTAAACTATTGTTAAAGGCCATATAAACGTGACCATAGATAATAATTGGCCATTACTTTTAGCCGCCATTCTAAAGTAAAAAGGTGAATTGAAGTGCCATTTAAAAAAATAAAGAGTAAAACCAATTGATAAGGGTACAAGGGTTATATTACTTTTTTTTCATTAAAAGTGAAAAGTACCATTCGTGGGTAAAAAAAAAATATAAGGAACAAAATGATATTTCAAATACTTAAAGTGAAGAAAAAGAAAAGAGTTTTAAATTAAAGTGAAGTTAAAGAGACAAAAGGTTATAAAAGATTGTACAGACATTTAAAATTCAATTTTATATATAAAAGTAGTATTAAAGTAGCTAAAGAATTAAAAAGTAAAGAAGGTGTAATTAAAGATTTTTTTATTTTCAAATCAAGGTTATATAAAAAAGGTTATATTTAAATAAATTATCAAAAAATTATTATCATAAATATCGTCTGAAGTCAAAATGGATTATGATAAAATGAAGGAAGGGAGATTTTTTTTTATGAAGGTTGTCCAATCGTATGTTATGGTTTTTTAACATTAAAGGGTAGTATTCAATGAAGAGAAGCTAATATCCTTAACAATTTAGACTATAGTGAAAATTACATTAATATTAATTTGGCAAATCAGTTATTAATTCCAGAGCCGAATATAATTGAAAAAAAAATATTTTTCAAATTAAGGAGTTACAAGTGACGATTGATGAATACGAGTATATTTCTCTATTTTATATTACAAATATGTATCAAGAAGAAGTTGGCATTGTCATCGGGTTACCCTAGTTTAAAAGTCTAGGTACCTTCATATTAAACACGGAGAAAAAGATTGTGACCTTCCCCTATAAGGAGAAAATGATAACATTACAAGACACCACATCGGAGCCAGATTCTGCAACACCGTAAGACTTTAACAATATCTCAGAAGTGATACTTCAAGAAAATAAAAAAGCAATACAAAGAATGCAAAAAGAATTTGATGAAATTATCAAGGATAAAAGCGAAGAAATTTCTCGTTTAAAAGAATACAGTAAAAAACTACTTACACAAATCAAGAATTCAAAGGTTCGAAAACAATGTGTTTAGAAGTTGGAACAAGAGAATCAAGAACTCGAGAAGAACCTATTAGAAAAAAATGAAGAAAAATCTCGTTTGAAAAACCTCAATCACGAATTATTAGAACAAATCAAAAAATTGAAAGAAGAGAAACTTGAAAATCCAAACATTAAAGCTCAAGAAGATGTCAATTCAGTTGAAAAAAAAACATATAGATATGTTGGAGCACAAACGATGGAAGATCCAGGTATACTTACTAATCGAAATTCAGCGATTAACAAAACGACATCGGTACATGAAGAAATTCATATATAGAAGTTAAATGAAGAAAATGCTACAATATGATAAGGAAAAATCATGTTATAAATCTTTATCGACACCCAAATCATAAGAACATATATCTTAACCAGTTAGAATATCAATGTCATTCAAAACGAGAACGACTAAATTATCGCCTGAAAAATATTGATACCAACCCAAGTAAATCTCATGATAATCATTCATCGTAGAAGTGCAACATTTTGCAAAAGATTGAATTAAGATGGTCTGACCCTTTTACAATTCGACAGTTTTGTTCAACTCTTCGTCACTCATATCGTTTAGTATCATCAATCTTAACAACACCAAAAACAGACAGTCATGCAAAGACATTGTAAGCCAAAACGAAGAAGTAAGTCTCTCCATAAACATGCTTTGAGGACAAAGCATTTCTAAGAGGAAGGCAATGTAACAAACATAAATATATATAAATATGTACATATAAATAATAACTACTAAGTAATTATTAATTATGAAGAGACGTGACGTATGAAAGGTCATGTCTCTTATGAAAAGGCACCCTTGTGCGGGATATCTATACAAGCCCTCATTCCCCATTTGTAAGGATTTCATTCATATCATATTCTTATACATTATTATTAAATATATTTACTATCCTTAAATGTATTATTGTGTATTGTCCTATTTATACTGGATATTTACATAGTGAACCAACTTGGTTCACCATAGAGAACAAGATTTGGAACTATGTCAGTTCTGTTGTTGTGGCTCCCACATCAAACATTGTTGCTTTGGATTTTCATGAAGTAAAGGAGGCCAAAGCTCAGAGGATCATTCTGGATGGTATGAAAGACCCTCTCATTCCACATATGTCTGAGAAGAAGACACCTTATGCAATGTGGTAAACTTTGAAGAATTTATTTGAGGCGAAAAATGAAAACCGAAAGATAGCCTTGAAGTATAAGTTGCATGACGCCAAGATGGATAAGGGGGAGAGTGTGTCTTCTTATCTTACCCGGGTAGCTCAAGTGAAAGATGAGTTGGTTGCAGTTGGGGAAGTCATATCGGATTCATAGTTCGTGAAGATAGCCTTGAAAGGCTTCACCAAGGAATGGGAAGTCTTCGTGAAGTGTGGTGGGTCGTGAGCATCTTCCAAATTGGAGCAAAGTTTGGGACGATTCACTCAAGAGGAGATTCGGAAGAGATCTCATAGCAATGGTCAGAAGGAAGACAGCACTGAAGAGAATGTTGCTCTTGCTGCAAAGAACAAGAAGAAAGGAAATTCTAAGAGGGACTCGAGTAAAGTCAGATGTTACTAATGTACCCAGTTGGGGCACCTTGTTTCTCAGTGTCTTGAGAAGAAGAAGAGGAGGAATGAACATGAAGGGCCTGAGACAACCGCTGCAGCAGCCATGGAAAACTTTTCTTCCAAGTTTGATAAGGAATTTTCTTTGGTTACTCTAGTATCCAGTGTCGGTAGTGAAGGATTTGGAGTGATTTCAGATGGATTGTTAACAATGGAGCCTCTTCTCACATGACGAGAATCTAGTGAGCATTCCTTATTATCACAGAGACAAGTCCTAACCAACTGGTGGAGAGTGAAGGTGGTATGGCACAAGTTGTACGTGGAATTGGAAGGGTTAGATTCTGACTCAAGTATGGAGGATCTCTGGAGCTTGATGGAGTTCTCTTTGTTGTAGGGTTGAGGGTTAACTTGCTCTTAGTCTCAGCGTTCGAGGATGTTGGATATTGTACATTGTTCAAGAGGGGACACGTATTTATTTGCAAGGAGGGAGTGGACCCGATTGAACCACCGTTGATTGGTGATCGGGTGGACATGTACATGTTGCGAGGACAACCTTCATGTTATGATACAGCGTTGGATGAGCAGGAGGCACCTGAGACTGTCGTGGGCCCAAGGATTCAGTGTTGCATTCCGAGGGAAGAAAGGGAGTCTCTTCTGAGCACCGACAGAAGGCTCAGTTAGTGTGATCGAATCGATGCTTGGGGTGAAGTGGATTCTCCTAGGAGCTCAGGGTTCAATGTAGTTGTCAAGAGGATGTCTTCTGGTTCGAGTTATGTGCAGGTGTTGAGGATGGCTCCAGGTTCAGAGGGAGCTCCTATCGAGTATAGTGTGATGGGACCAGATGATGGAGATGGCAGCAAGTATATCTCTCACTAAGAGAGAGTGTTAGCGTTTTAGCTCGGGAGGTACTCTGCATCTTTGTCTTGCATGCAGAAGTAACCTTGTGCCTACACTACTAGACACTAGACTTTGTAATGGGTTTTTATAAAGTTGTGATAAAGTGTTTCTTTTATTAAAGTGACTTTATAATAAAGTGTACCTTTTAATATTAAAGTGACTTTATCTCATAAAGTGCACTTATGTTATAAAGTGAAAATGTACTTTAATATTTTAAAGTAATTTATTTTAGAGGGAATGAATCATGAACCTTGATCTTGTAAAGGCAAAATTAAATCTTGACCATTAGATCTATGGTTGGAGGAGAAAGGTCACTTTCAGATTATAAGAGCATGCATTGATTAGTGTGCCAGATACAATGAGGAGATTGAGAGAGATTTTTGAGATAGCGTGAGAGAAAAAAGTTGGGACAGCAAGAAGAGCACATTTCCCAAGAGAGATTGGGAACAAATCCCAAAAGAATATTTTTGTGCGAGTGATAATAGTTATTCTTGTTGTTGGAGGTTGCACTGTACAGCTCCGTATAGTCCGTTCAATCCATACAAGAAGAAAAAGAGGACACGAAAATCAAAGAATTGTTTGGCACGATTTTTGAGACTATTTTTGAAGATTTTTCTTCTGCAACGTGGCCGTACAAATCAATACGTACAGCAAACTGTGGGCACAATTTCCAAGGTGCTGATTTATGGACAGGTCGTACAACAGTGCAGATTTGGCACATTTCCCAAGGCAGAATATTGTGGGGGGCAGTTTTGTGTGTTGTAAGTAGATTTCTCTTGCTGGAAATTGTATTGTTGTTGTTGTTATGTACTTTTCTGAAGCTATATAAATCTCTCTCTCTCATTGGGTTTCCCTACATTGAGGTTTTCCCTGGCATTGCCTAAATTTCTGAATATTTCTGAGTTGAATGATTGTTGTTCATTGTGTTTATTCTACTACAAAATTGTTTAGCAATGTATATTTCTGCGCGTAGTAATTTCTGAAAGTGGATTTAGACATTTCAGAATTCATTTAAAACGGTGATCTCTAGGTTGCCAAGTGTACGACAAAATATTTACTTGCTGTTTTTGTCATTAAATTTCTACATTACAATAGGTTGATGTATGCATATTATATAGCCACTTATCTTCAACCTCGCTAACCTAGTAGTCATCATTTCTTGACAACCTTGGATCATTTATTTTGATGTTGTTTGGTCCTTAGTTTGTTCGAACTCATATTTCTAATTATTTGGAAATGTCATATGTCGCAAGGGTGCTTGGTCGAAAAGGTACTTTGTTCAAGCATACAAATGCTTCATGAGAATTTTCTTGTTTTGATAAATCTACATTAATGAACAATTGGGTGATTTTCTTGTTTTGATAAATCTACATTAATGAACAATTGGGTGCCCCACCTAATCGCTTCATGAGATTTTTCTTGGTTTGATAAATCTACACATAAAGAGTGGATCAGGGATTTTTTTATGTATTTCCATTTTGGCGTCATTAAATTTCTACATTACAATAGGTTGATGTATGCATATTATATAGCCACTTATCTTCAACCTCGCTAACCTAGTAGTCATCATTTCTTGACAACCTTGGATCATTTATTTTGATGTTGTTTGGTCCTTAGTTTGTTCGAACTCATATTTCTAATTATTTGGAAATGTCATATGTCGCAAGGGTGCTTGGTCGAAAAGGTACTTTGTTCAAGCATACAAATGCTTCATGAGAATTTTCTTGTTTTGATAAATCTACATTAATGAACAATTGGGTGATTTTCTTGTTTTGATAAATCTACATTAATGAACAATTGGGTGCCCCACCTAATCGCTTCATGAGATTTTTCTTGGTTTGATAAATCTACACATAAAGAGTGGATCAGGGATTTTTTTATGTATTTCCATTTTGGCATCTTTTACAGGCATTATTATTTTTTTGTCAATATAAAAGCCAGATGAGAACACAGCAACACGTCCCTCCACACATTTCAATATTTCAATAGCATACACATGAAATATTACTTATCATATAGATCAAAATTCCATCCCATAGAAATTTAAAACCTAGTTTATCCATTCAAATGTACTAAATCAATTATTAAACATGATGAACACGACCTTAAGGTCGAAATATATTCCTATCTCACACGATTATCATTGTCCTTGATAAATTATTCAAGGAAGGCATACAAAGTGTATATATATATCCATGTTAAACTCTTGTATATACATGTGCATGTCAAACTAAAAAAATTGTATATTTGTCGCATATACAAACGAGGGCAAGAATTTCGGCCAATATCTACAAATGCTACTTTTTGTTGTTTAAATTGCATTCCTGAATGCATAAACGGATTCAGCCTGCTGAAAAACCCCTGGGGCACTCCAATTATACAAACTTAGCCACTCAAATCTGCAGATCCAACCATTCCTCCCCAGATTTGGGGCAAAATCAAACGGAAAAATCGCCGGAAAAGAGCCGTAGAACATTTAAACTACACTTTATCTCTTTAATCATATTAATCGCATGGCATAATGCTCAATGCTTATATAATGATACACAAAAAGGGGGTGATTTCGAGTTGGTTCCAAAATCTTCTCAAAGCCAATTCAACTTTCTACTTTTTTAAATTTTAAATTTAATTCAATTTTCTACTTTGTCAACAAAAGGAAGCACAAAGAAACCTATTGTACTCCACAACGCATAAAAAGGGGCGATTTCAAGTTGGTTCCAAAATCTTCTCGAAGCCAATTCAATTTTCTACTTGTCAACAAAAGGAAGCACAAAAAAACCTATTGTGCTCCACAAATACATCGTTAGTTGCTCATAAAATGGCATAAAGAACCAATGAAGAACCTTTACAGAAAAGTATTCATAACAAACATTAAAAAAAAGGGAAATATTCATAACAAATATAAAGAGCATCGACGTATCAATTCTTAAAAATATTCATAACAAACATAAGAAAGGGCATTTGTTATATGAAATCTGAAGTCCTTAAGGCCGGCAACTAAACTAAAATAGTAGGCAAACAAGGCAAGTATTGTTGAATGTAAGAAATTTAGATAAAAAAAGGATCAAATAGTTTTGATTGCATGGCTAACATTTACCTTACCATCCTAAACAGTTTTTACCTGATAGGAAAATCTCCTGAAACCCCCATTTTGTATGCCCTGATGTATGTCACCCCTCGCATCCCTTAGTTCAGACTGCAGCCGCCTTCAGGATCTTCCTGGTGAAGCAGCCCAGAAAGCCAACCCAGCTTGAAGAGTATTGGCTTCTAAATTTCTGAAAAGGATGGAGGCTGGAGGTTTCTCCTCGCTCAGTGGGTGAACTCAGGACTCCCAGTAAATAAAGCTCTGCACTTAACTGAATATATTTTAATAATTTCAATGGGACTTCGATAAAGATTTAATGGGTTCCTCTTGTTCACACGGCAGTCGGCTATTTAACCGTGTAAAGTATTTTGACTCATTTCTGTTTGAAGTATAAACCAAAAGAGGGTAGAAAAGATTTCAGAGGTGGTCCATGGTTCATGCGAGCAAACAGCTTGTACCTCAATCACTGGTCAATAAGTTTTGACCAACGACTAAGTTCCCACTGTTATTCCAGAATATGGCTTCATCTCCCATTTCGCCAAAAAAAATTATGTGATGACAAAACCCTTAAAGAAATCGGGAACAAGCCAGGAAAGTTCTTAGACAAAAGATGACAATATATGAAAATACGTGGAAGTAGACTTGCAACGAAACTTCAGGAGACCGTGAAAATTCAAATAAGGGATTCAGTACATATATAGAAACTAGACTGTGAGCATATTCAGCTCAAATGCATTAGTATGGTTATTTTGGAAGCATCTGTCCAAAAAAATCTAATCCACTCCTGAAAGAATCTCCAAAGGAGGATGAATGATTTAAAAAGTAGCAAAACAGTTTTTAAAATAAAAAAAATCAGGGACCAAAAAAGATTCAGCAACCAGTAGAAGTTCAAAATTCATTTGAAGCTCCAGAAAATGGTCCACGAGAAGAGCAAAGTGGAATAGGGAACAAACAAGATCCAAAGGCAGACCTCAGTGTTCAAAAGTGGAAGATGGAGAAGTTGACAATGAACATCAGAATGA
>JASDQU010406889.1:0-10619 GCA_032191745.1 Picea mariana
CTTTTCATGGAAGGATTTGGGAATAAAATTGCCTTCGGTTCTTTCCCTAGCAAAAGGTTGGTTTATGTTCAAATTTCACTCAGCCAATGATGTGAGAAGGATTATAGGGAAACCATGGTGTCTAGATTCAACTCCCCTTCTTCTGAAACGTTGGACCCCATTTTTTTTATGCTTATCGGGAAAGGATTGACGAACTCCCAATTTGGGTACAGCTTCTTGGACTACTGCCAGAATGCTAGAGCTGGAAATGTTTTGAAAAAATCAGAAATACCCTTGGCACCTTTATGAAAGCGGATATGTCTTTCGCTACTTCGGGAAAAATGTATGTGGCTCGGATTTTAGTATCCCTCAACTTTAGGAAGGGTTTGTCAGCTACCCTTGAGCTCACGTGGGAAGGAAAAACTTTCAGCCAACCGCTTGACTATGAGGGCATCCCTTTAAAATACCATAGATTTCACAAGCACAGTCACAAGGTTGTCGAGTGTCTTCTTTCTATGAAGCGTCGTCCTACGAAGGGGCTGACTCATGGACAAAAGTCTACCCATTCCTTCCTCCCAGGTCAGGGTTTTCTTACGCCTCCTCCCCAGTCATAGGCTTTGATTCGGGTTTGGAAAGAAGTAAACGCAAAAAACAATGAAGGAAAAGGGATTTTACTGTTATCCCATCTAAGGCAGAGTTTTTGCGTCCTGTAGAGGATTCACGCCCTTCTTTTTGTGGAACCCAGGTCAAAAAGGGTGTTGAAGCACATTTGGGTATGCCCCCACTCTCTTCTTTCTCTATCAATTTTAAATTTTTACAGTCTTTCTCTCATAATTTCTTGGATTTGAGCAACTTAAAAAATCTCCCCTCATACTTGGTTTCCTTGGATTCCCCTTGCCATGTGCCTTTCTCTACAGGTCCCCCACTATCCAACCTTTCCTTTGTTTCATCTTTGGTTTCCCCTGTTTCCTTTCTCCCCTCACTTAGTCCAGAGTATTCCATGCTTTCTGATGAAGAGTCTTTTAGTTATATCTTGAGGTTCTGATCGATCCCCTCTTCTTATCATCCAAACTCCCTCCGTCTTGTTTAGGCTTAAACCCCCCCAGACCACTTCTCAAAAAGGGAGAGGAAGAAAATCTTTATTGTCAAAAGCACAAACTTGTACAACCATTGATATGGCAACAAGACATCAACTTTATATTTATGGGGACCTTAGAGAAAATTCCCCACTAGAGGGTCTTCCCTAATGAAAGTGATCTCTTTTGTAGGGGTTTGGCGAGCCCCACAAAGCGTCTCTCCCTCCAAAGGTTGATGGAGCTCTCACAACCTAATGTAGTTTTATTTCAAGAAATCCTCAGTGAAGAGGCAGCGGTTTTCTAGACGCTGGAAAAAACTTTAAAGGGTTGGTCGTTCTTTGTATCAAATGCTTCGGGTTGCTCAGGCAGCCTGGCCATGGGATGGAAACCAAAACTTATAAAACTTGAAAATTCTTGGGGTTTTGCTGGGGGTCAAGGAATGACAGTTTTTGTCGAATATTTGGGGAGATCTTTTACAATCTTAAATGTATATGGGCCTACACAAGATTGGCCCCAGTTAGGGAATTCCCTTCTAGAAAAATATTTTTTAAAAGATCCCACACTCATTTTAGGTGGAGACCTAAATTTCTCAATAGGGGCGGCTGAATTGTGGGGAAACAGGTCACAAAAAGACTCTCTCTTTGACTTCTTTGTGCACAAGTTGGAAGAGGTTGGTTTAATTGATGTTGCCCCCATCAAAATAAGCCCTTCTTGGAGAAATAAGAGATTAGGAGAGGACTATATTTCAAAAAGGATGGATCATTTTTTGATTTCCAGCTCTCTGGTGGAAGAACCCCTCCTCTTCAAACAATGGACTGGTTCAAGAGGGGAGTCTGACCATTTCCCAATTTTCCTAGAATTAGCGGGAGCATCCAGAATACCGGAAAGTCCTTTCAAGTTTAACTCTGTTTGGTTAAAAGAGGAGAGCTTCCTAAATCTAGTTAAGGAAGTTTGGATGCCCATTGGGCGCTTAGAAAGGGAAGCTACCCATTTTGCAAAGAATTTAAATGAACTAAAAATAGCCACAAAAACCCGGGAAAAACAAAGAAATCAACAGATGGAACATGATTTAATCCAGACAGAAGATGACTTGCAATTGCTTTACAACTCTGTCAAACGAGGTTTCGACAGCCCAGAACAAAAAGAGTTGTTAATATCCTTGGAGAAAAACAAAAGGGGCCTACTACAAGCAAGAGAAGAAGAATGGAGACAAAAAAGTCGGTCTCTATGGTTGCACAGTGGTGATGAGAACACAAATTTTTTTCAAGCCTATGCAAAAGGTAGGAAAATGTCAAACACTATCTAGGGCATCAAAGATCATTCTGGCAGATTACTTTCCTCTTTCGAAGATATGGCTAGATTGGGTTCTTCACATTTCAAGTCATTATATGTTGATAGAAGAGTATCCATTGATGTGGTTTTACAGATGTCGCAACTATTCCCCAGATTCATTGAAGAGGAAGATAATGAGGAACTTATGGCAGAAGTTACAGAAGCATAATTAAAAGAAGTTCTTCAAAGTTTTCAAAAAGACAAAAGCCCAGGTCTGGATCGCTGGTCCATTGATTTCTTTGTTAGTTTGTATGATTTTCTCAGTCTGGACATACTCAAATTCATAGAAGAATCAAGAATCAATGGATTTATCCATCCTTCGTTTAATGCTACTTTCATAGATTTAATTCTGAAGCAGGGTGCTCCTGAAAGTTTGGATGACTATAGGCCCATGTCACTGTGCAATTGTATTTATAAAATTATAGCAAAATTCATAAGCAGAATAATAAAAGGAGTATTATCAAACAAAATTTCTCAAGAACAGTTTGGTTTTTTGGAAGGAAGACAGATCCATGAAGCAATCGGGGTTACTCATGAAGCTTTGCACAATATCAAGACACAGAAGCAAAAAGGGGTAGTGCTAAAAATAGACCATTCGAAGGCTTATGATCGGGTAAGTTGTATATACCTGAGATTACTTCTTACGCACCCGGGCTTTGGTTTTTCTTTTATAAACTGGATAATGAGTTGCATCTCCTCGATCTCATTTGTTGTCCTCATAAATGGAGCCGCATCCCCTTTCTTCCAAGCTGAACAAGACCTCCATCAGGGGTTCCCTCTCTCCTCCCTCCTCTTCCTTCTAGTGGTTGAGGGACTGAGCATGGCACTTAAGAAAGTCAAAAATAACAGAACATTTGTCGGTATTCCTCTTACCCATATCCTTTCTCTCACTCACTTCCTTTTTGTGGATGATGACCTAATTTTCTCCTATGGCATAAGGGGAGACACTGAACAATTGAGATCCATCTTAGACCTCTTTAGCAGAGCCACATGAATGCAAATAAACAGTACAAAATCTACTCTCTCCACCCATCTAGTGGCTCCAGAAGAAATCCTCTACTATAAAGGTTTTTTTCCTTTCATGGAAAAGCCACTCAATGAAGGTCTAAAATATCTGGGTTTTCACCTAAAACCAAACTCTTACACCAAAAAGGATTGGTATTGGTTAATATCAAAGCTTGAGAAAAGGTTAAAATCCTGGAGCTTCAGGTGGTTATCTCGAGCTAGCAAGCTAATCTTGGTCAAATCAGTCCTGGAGGCAATTCCAGTTTATTAGTTATCTATGGCTTGGATTCCAAAGGGAATGTTGGAAAAAATAAGGAAATTATGTTTCAAATTTCTATGGGGAGGTTAGAAGGAGAGTTTTGTAATTCCTTGGATCAAATGGGAGTCCTTAGCTCTGCCAAAGCTGTTGGGGGGTTGGGGCTTAAAAAATATTCACTGCTTCTCCACCGCTCTCACAACAGAAATGGGTTGGAGACTTATCTCTTCCAACAATTTATGGTCAAAGGTCATCCAACAAAAATACATCAATCCATATTCAATGATGGATTGGATTAGAAGACCCGAAAAATGTCACCAAAATGGATCTATCATGTGGAAAGCTCTGGTCAAATCCTTCAATGTTATTAGTCAAGGTTTGGGTTGGAAGGTAGGCAAAGGAGACTCTCTCAGGCTGGGAAAGGATCCATGGGTGGGTGCAAATGGACAATATTTACTTCCCCAAATGCTAATAGACATACTTCAAGAGGGTGGTATTTTCCACCTGAATCAAATTGTATATGATCAACAAACCTCGATCTGGACTCAAGGTTGGAAAGATGCCCAAGCTATGAACCTTGAAGAACTCTTTATAGCTCCCTGGAATGAGTATATAAGAGCCCTAAAATTAAGCCATATCAGAATAAATGATCAAGAAGATGAACTCCTATGGCAACTCAGTATTATTGGGGTATACTCCCCAAAAGAGGGTTACAATTTCCTGATGTCTTTACTAAATCAACAAGCTCCTCATTGGTGGTGGAAGGGGATTTGGAAAGCCAAATGCCCCCTCAAAGCTATAGTGTTTATGTGGTTTTTACTAAAGAAGAAGGTCCCTACTTGGGATAGGATGAAACTCAGGGGATTAGAAGGACTGGGATAGTGCCCTTTGTGCAAAGAGGAGGAGGAAACATCATTACATTTTTTTTGGATTGTCCTCTTTCTATACAAACTTGGCGAGATGTTTATGCTCTTTTGGGTTAACCTCTTGATTGGTTCGGAACCTCCATTGAAGAAGCCTGGAAGGTTTGGGTCCAAAACTGTGGATACAAATGCTTCAAGGCACTTCCTCTCCTCATCATTTGGGGCATTTGGATTGCCAGAAATGTTGTTATTTTCAAGGAAAAATACTCCCTCCCTGAGCTTATTATAGCCAAATGTCTAACAATTTTAGCACATTTTCCACAAGAGAAAGATCTACCTCCCCCAAGGCAGGTCGCGGAAGAACACATTAACACCTCCAAACGTTGGGGATTTTTTTTATGGTGCCTCAAAAGCTAATGGTACTCTTTGTGGGGGAGGGGGAATCCTCCACCTTACACCAAATCACTCCTATAAGATAAAGTGGGGATTGGGACAAGGAACAAATAATTATGCAAAAATTATGGCTTTAAAACTCTTGCTCACATTTGCAGGGGAAAAAGGACTTTCAGAACTCCAAATCTTTGGGGACTCTATGGTGGTCATCAACTGGATGAGGAAAACACAAAAACGTCACAACATAATTCTTGCTTCACTACTTGAAGAAGTTTTTTTAATCTCAGGTATATTTACAAATCTGTCTTTCAAACATGTCTACAGGGAAAGAAACAGAGAAGCAGACTCCTTATCTAAAGAGGGCACTTCTATGGCTCTCGGGCAGTGTCACATCATAGAGCTATTAGACGGTCAGAGGCAGAAACATTAGCACACGCCATTTATAGACCGATCATCTTATTTTTGTTTAATCAACATTGTTTTTATACTACTTTATTGTATATATGAAGTCTACCTGTGCACACGATTCAATGGCATCAGTCCTTCTCTGACAAAGATCTCTTGAGACATTTTATCGGCTCAGTTCTCAGTACTACTACTTTTTGGGGCAGTTTTTGGGTGATGTACAAAATATACTTTTGGACTTTGTCTTTTACAACAAGCAAAGTAGATGGAACATACCATATTCATAGGACTGTTTTTTTTTACAGTCATTAGCCTTTCATGTTCGACGCAAGTTAGAATCTTACTTGGGACTAAATGCATATCTATATATGCATTCTTCAGAATGTAAAATTTATATTACTTAGTAAAATTTATGTTTTTTTCCTCTGGAAAAAAATTTCTTTTATGGATTATTAATGTAAACCATATTAGCTAAAAGAACAAACATCTAAAAAAAATTTGTCTAACAAAACAATAATATTTAATTACCTTAAATAAAAATATTTAATTACCTACGAACACCAAATTGGTGTATGTGACCCCCTCCGCCCATCAATTTCACTGATAAAATCTATAGAGATATACATACCCTGCCCCCCTCCGAATTTGAACTTACAACCTCTTATAAAGAAACTCATGTTTAGACCCACTTAAATTGTTCCTATACATTACATTGATTACATTTAGATTCTTCTTCATATCTTAATACAATGAAATGAAACCATTTTCTATAATCTATTTAATATATACATTAGGTTGATGACATTTAGATTGTTCTTCATATCTTATTACAATGAAATGTACTTAAATAACATCAATTTTATTTTATTAACAACTTTGTTACAACCATTTTATTATTTACATGACAATGAAAATAGATCACACTAAATCACTAAAATATTGTTATTTTTCCTTTTCATAACCCAAAATCCCATTCAACTAAATAACACTAAGTCACTAAAATATTATTTTATTTACGTTTTCATGGTATTTCAAATCAATTTTATTTTACTATGTTACATGAATTTCATTATTTGTGTCTTATTACAATGTTTGAAAGTAACCCACTAAAATATTATTACATTACTTTTATTATTTGGTTTTTTTATAATATATAAAATTTTATTTATATTTGGTTTTTTTATAATATATAAAATTTTATTTAAATTAAATTAAATAATAATAATAATAATTTATTTTTAAGGTTACGGTTAAGCGAGCACATTAAATTGGTGTATGAGATTTTCTTATTTGTGGAACAAGAGATTCCTCTTCACCCAACAATTTGACTAATAAAATTTATGAAAATATACATACCCTATGAAGATAAATCAATAAAACATTATTATATCAATTTTATTATTTATCTTTTTATAATATATATAATTTATTTTGAAAAAAAATATCGTTTCCCATAAATGAACAAAATGTTTACCTAGATCCCCTTCCTAAGAGAGACGTCGAGTGGTTTGAAGAATCAAGAGGGAATAAACAAAAGCAGCGTTTCAAGGAGAGAATTTCTTAGTAATAGTAATAGAAGTTTGGATGGGCACAGCGAAGGCTATCTACCACTCGGTTCACCCAACATTGGAGATTTATCATTTTAAGAAATCAATATTAAATTTAACTCAATGAAATTAAAATATTTTGAAATTTTTTTTATATAAAAAAATCAAATTTTATTTCACTATGTTACATAATTTATTTCATTATTTGTGTCTTATTATAATGATCGAAAGTAAATGAAAGTAATCCACTAAAATATTATTATATTAATTTTATAATTTAGTAATTTTTATAATATACAAAATTTCATTATTAATTGGATTTAGTTTGAATGATTGTGAAGAATGATTAATTAAAAAGATGTTTACTTTAATCTTTAATTTATTTTAAAAAATCCATTATTTTAATGTGGGATGTTTTTTCTAATTCAAAGATTTATTTATTTATCTTTTAGTTGGGAAGATTTTCCTAATTCATCATAAGTACTTCTTTCAAAACTCTTATTTATCTCCTAGTTGAGATGTTTTGCTTAATTCATTTTAATTACTTCTTTCAACACTCTACTTATTTATCTTTAATAGTGTGATATTAATCAATTGCATTGCTCAATTAATTAGTAGAAGAAATCCTTATAAGTAGAATGAATTTTGCAACTTAAAAGATGGATGATGTGCCAGAAAGGAGGACATATGTAAAGTATAATAATGCCCCTGAGAGGTTGAGGTCATATATAGAGTACAGTTTGCATTCCTCAATTAATCAGTAAAATAAATCCTCATAAGTAAAATGAATTTTGCAACTTAAAAGATGGATGATGTACCAAAAAGTTTGAGAACATATGTAGAGTACAATGATGCCCCTGAAAGGTTGAGGTCAGATATAAAGTACAATGATACACATGAGAGGTTGAGGTCAAATATGTAAATTCACAATGATGTCCATGAATAATTATTATATGTAGATTCCTATAATGCTTATGAGATTGAGGTCAAATTTAGGATGCATTGTATCTATGGATTATTTTTTGTTCAATATTTGATAACAATGATTAAGATGTAGAGTACAATGATGCCTTGGTAGGGTACATTGATGTAACGTTTTTTTATGTCTTTATAATAATAATTGATAATGATGTTTAGTAATGAGATGTAGAGTACAATGATTCTTATGAAGTTGGTAGGATACATTGATGTAGCAATTTTTCGTGCCTTTATAATAATATTGACAAACATGGTTAGTAATGAACTATGTAACACATTTTATATGTACTTAGTTATAAAATCAAATGTGTAATGTATACAAAGTCGATTCTTTTCTTTAAATTGGGGTGGAAGTACACTACAAAATAGTATTATTGTGTAGTGTGACATTTTTGGGATGACAAAAAATATTGTAGTAGGTTTGAGTGATATATGTGTTTTTAATAAGTCAATAAGATGCATCACTCATACCTATGAACTTAATTACTTTTAATATTCTTCAATGAATAACCCCGCATTTTGGTTAGAAAAATTGGTATAACAACATGATAAGCAATATCTTAATTTAATCCACCAAATTAATATACGTTTGGGATATTAGTCTTTTCTCTATTTAGCTATTGTGTATATTCCAATATGTTTTTCTACTTAGTAAATTTTAATATTATTTAAAATTATTTAGAATTTTCAACTTCACACAGTATTGAAATAGAAATTTCATATGTACTTTAATTAAAAATCAAAATTTAATTCATCTTACTTTGAGTGTAATGTTCTCATAATATATCATTTATACAAGAGCTACCAAAATGACCACAAACTTGATGAAGTGGTTCTTTATCAATAACTTTGTATTAAACTCTATCTTATTCGAGATTAAACACATATCCATCAAACTAAAACTTACACGTTTTGTTTTCATTTTAATCAATTAATAACAAAATGAACATTCATTGAACACCTTCAATATTCCTTACATTTTTGTTATCTCATCTTACTTAATGTTACACACTCTATCTATAAAGCAACAATGACTTATACAACAATATATAAATCATGTTTAACACTCTATCTATCCATACATCTTGCTTAATGTTAAACACTCAATACATGGAGCAATGACTTATGAAACAACATATTAATAGTGTTAAGCCACATTTAATGTAGCCATATGCCATCACCTTCACCTTCAAGTACCTCTCTTAAATTCAATTTATTCAACACCTTAATTTCCCACTGTACTTGAATTTTCAACCTTACAAATTTCTTTCATGAAATTGTTAATCTAAATCATTTTAGAAAAGAAAACAAATGTTTAAAAGATATTTTGATCCATTTTGATAATAAAATTGATATTTAATTATTTAAAATATTCTAAAAAAACAACAAATTTATTTTAAAATCTATCTATTCTGTAATATATTTAATTTAAATTTGATTTAATCTTTTATAACTCAGAGAGTGGATTTAAATTTAATTTAATTTAAATTTATAATAAAATTAAATTTAAATTTAAATTAAATTAAATTTTAATTTATAATATATTTAATTTTAATTTGTTTTGATGTTTTATATGTCATAGAAAGATTTAAATTAAATAAAATCAATTTTATTGATGATGATGATGATGATGATTATGATTAATGTTCATTGAGACTGAATTGGTCTATTAGACCTTAAGAGGGTAAGTGATTACTTGCTATTATTTAGAATTGTGTTTATGTGCTTGAAAACATTAAGAGAAGATTTCCATGATCATCATAGTTTTGTTGAGTTGAAAGGTTAGGAAGGTTGGTAGTGTGACAAATATTTTGAAATTGAGATTTAATTTGGGTATAGGCTGGAAAATCTAAGAGAACATGCTTTTCATCTTCAACCTTCTTAGTGTAACAGAGGTGACACACTCTTTCATCCCATGGCGTTTTAGGAATAGACCAACGCACAGTTTCACTATGGAGCTCGTGAGAATTTGTTCTTATCTTAGGAATGCTTATTTTTTTCTTTACACTTGTCAAAACATAGAGATAATTGTGATCTTCTAGATTAGGGTTGATTACATCCTTATAATACCTTAATTTTATTTTTTCCTCTAACACTTTATCAAACCAAATTTTCTCCTTAAACTTTGATTTAAGGATATTTTTAATAGTATTGTTATTCTGCAAAACAACCTCTTCCATGATTCCCCACTGGCTTAGCCAAGACTGGGCATCTTTATTCCATCCTCACTTGAGTCGAAGGTGGTTACTGTTAGAATATAGAGGATTGTGCTCGTTTAACCATTGACGATACCCTCGTCACCCAACCACAGGCCGAAGCCACCCTTCGAGCACCTTGACCTTGACCGAGAAGAGAATCTTGGCTGCAATCAATAGCCAAGAGAGGCTAAATGCACCAAGTAAGAGAATGGAAACTAAATTGAACAGATGATCCCACCCAGAAGCTAGCGCACCACTTTTCCAGCTCTCCCAAAAACTTGCGCACCAAACTGCTGCTGCCTGCACAGATTTAGCTCTCACTGCAACTGCTGAGATGTGAAATAATGAAACTGGCGCCCTGTATTTATAGTGGACTGGCCAATCTAATTGGGGCCGACTTCTCCTTCTGGGCATTAATAAATTCAATTTAAGTATATTTGTTCAGCCGACAACTTGTCTAGGGTTTCCTTTAATTCTTTGCTTCCTTCCGGAGGATTCTAATCTCGTCATAGGTCACAATAGAGGTTCATACCTCCCAAAGCTACCATAATATTAACACTCCCTCCTAGCTAGGGAGGTATGGTCTT
>JASDQU010406890.1:0-10494 GCA_032191745.1 Picea mariana
ACCTAGGATACACATCAGGCCATGCTTTGCAGAGTATACCCAGAGGGTGCTTCCTTATTTGAGTTGCACTTGCACCGGTAAGTTGCTCTAGTGTTGGTTGTTGTAACTGTTCTTCCAATTAGTTTAGTGTTTGCTTGTTTTATCTTGTAGGTACTTTTTAGTGTGTGTTGTTTTTGAACGAATAGGCAGCCCTAGAGTGTCTTTGATCTTCTCACACAGTGGAGGTTCACGAGCTCTGCTGGTCACAAAGGCTTCTAGGCCTATCACCGGTTACACTGGAGCCACCCTCGCCACCACTAAGGTGAAATCTAGACCAACAAGGGTATTTTGAATCAATTGGGTCACAAGAAATTGTGCCCGACCAACATCCAGAGGAAACGACCGTTTTAGACTTTGGAGTGAAAGCTCTTGGTCCACCTGAAACTCCAACCACTGATCTTTTGGCACCCACCATTGTACTGATTCACCCTTACGAGTGCCAGACAGTGTCACTTGCAGCAATGGAAACAAATGTTGTCACTCCCTGTGGGAATTCTTCAATTCCCACTACGGTTGTCACCACAAGAGAGTTTCCACCTCCTAACCCACCGTCACCAGTCCAATCCACCATGGTCTCATTCGCCTGTACCTCACACAGTGGTCTGATCCCATCTATGGCAGCGGCCACAATCCCTTTCCCACCAAGTGCGACAAGCCCTCCGTTCTCATACGAGATGCCTAGCTCAGGTACAAGTCCTGTACTTTCCTACTCCACTTCACAGACTTTAGGTCTGGGGGCAGGGAGCTCGAACGCTCCTCTGCAAGGCCACATGGGGGGCACTTCAACTCCTTTTAACGCTTTCCCTTATGGGGGAGGTCATATACCTCCTTCGTCCCCTTCGCTTGGTGGCACGCATCAACAATCCGTTGGGCCACCTGCACACAATAGTTTATTTGGAGCAGGGAGTCAAGGACTGCCTTTGCATAATATGTCAGTAGGTTCAACACTGTTTTCTTTGTTCGGTGCATTTGGTAAAAATGCCTTCTCGTTGCTTTCTCGACTGGGGGCAACCTTGATTTTCGACAACCTATTCCTATGTAGGGTACTATTCCTGCACAGGGGGAAAACCCAGAAACTTCTTCCGCATCAGGGCCTTGGAATTCTTGGCAGGGATCAGTTCTCTCGTCAAGAACGTCAATCTGGGGCAATTCTTTCCACAGTCAATGGAACCGTGGACAAGGTACTATGCCTATCCCCACAGGATCATCATGGGGAAACCCTTGCCAAAGTCCTCTGAATGTAATACACGCCCATCCATCTACGTCCTATTTTGGGAATCAGCCAATGATGTCTCCTCACATGCAAAATCCATACATTGGTCATGGCCATGGTTTTTACCAGAACCCAAGACAGCAGCCGAACTTTTCCTGGCAACCTGGTGCCAGTCAAACTCTAGGTCCCTTTTTCCCAGGTTATCACCAACAACCCAAACTACCTTTCTTAGCAACCTTGCATTTGCTAGACTTGAAAAGGTTGTTGAATGACCCTATCTGTCACGATCCGCATTGGCCCCCTATGCTGACGAAGTTGCCTTCAGACATACCAAAGTTCGAAGCCAAGCCGAACGAAGATCCAGGAAATCATGTGACTACCTTCCACCTTTGGTGCTCATCTAACTCGTTGAAAGACGACTCAGTGTAGTTGTGATTGTTTCAATGTACTCTCATTGGGAGTGCCACGAAATGGTACATCGAGGTCAACCGCTTGAGATACTCTTCCTTCGAAAAATTGGCAATGGCCTTCCTAAACCATTTCCAATTACCTGTGAGATACGACGTTGGCACATAATTTCTAGCCAATTTCACACAGACAAAAGAAAACCATATCTCTGATCACATCCGAGAATGGAGACACCGAAAGAGTTTAATTAAGGTACCAATCCCACGAGCATTCCTTCTCGAGTGGTTCCTTAAGTATTTGGTCCTGCAGTTATCCAAAGACGTCGCGACTTCAGGAGTGTTTTCTGAAGAAGACGCCATCATGAGAGCTCAACATCTTGAGCTCATCTATTCTCGGTTTGGTTTATTATACGAGATCTTGCCAGATGCGCCACGCTCAATACTTGATAAAACCAGACAGAGAGCTGGACCACATGCCGATGGTATTGTTGGTTCAGCACAAAAAAATCCCGTTGAGCAACTGATGAAACAGTTGCAGCAATTTTCTATACAACACACAGCGGCCAGCCAAACTACTGTTTTGGTTTCTCCCCCTACTAAAATGTCGGATGTACACACAGTGCAATCGACAAATCCAAAGGCAACCCGGCAGCCTGAAGGAAAGAAAAAACAACTAAATAAGGGTAAGGGGGATAAGAAACCCACTGATAATGTTGGAGGGGGAAACACTGAGAAATGGAAGGCGAGGTATCCGTGCAACCTGTGCGTGGAAGACCACCCGACCCACCTATGTCCTCGGCTTGCAGAGGCCCAAAATTTTGTGACACAACAACAGCCTGTTGTGTTAACCAATCCATTTCAGCATGGGAAAAACCTAACCCAAGCCTCTCCAAATGCGGAAGGGGGCAGTCAAGGAACCTCTCTGTCTTCGAACAATCCCGCATCCGCGAATGTATATATGATGAAGGGTGATGCTTTCATATCGACTAGAGTGCATGGCTACAGTAAACCAAGCACTTCTGAGAAGGGAAAAGAAGTCAAAATCCCATCTCTTCCTCTACAGATTGAGAAGACTTTGGTCGAAACAATGACATGCATCCCAAAAGGCATGTTCAAAAAATCTTCTCACAACCCGAATGCAAGGGCCACCCAGAACTATTCTGTGGTGGAGGATTTGTCTCAAACCCCTTGTGGGATGTCTGCTTTGGAGATCCTCCAAAGTTGCCCTTCCTAGAGGAAAGCTTTGTTAATCGCTTTAGGATCTACTGAGACTTGTAATCTGGGTACCATCATGCTAGATACAACCGACTTAAAACCTCGTCTGCCTTACCACGTAGTGTTTCAGATAGTAGTGGCTCACCCCACGAAAAATTTTACTCGAAAAATTTTCTGCACGATGGTTAATGAGGATGCCTCGACATGCGTTATGTCGTTGGCATGTTGGAAGGCCATTGGCCAACCCGTTTTTTCTCCGTCACCTACTCTTCTCACTGCTTTCGACAGTTGTTTGTTCCGACCACATGGTATCATTCCCTCTTTTCCCGTGCAATTAGGAGGGAAGACCTTGTGTGTTGAGGTAGAAGTAGTCGATGCATCCCTCGACTACAATCTTTTGTTAGGAAGGAGTTGGACTTATGCCATGCAAGCAGTGGTTGCTACAGTTTTCTGGGTCTTGTTGTTTCCACACGATGATCGGATTGTAACCATTGATCAATTGTCTTTCTCCAGACCTGACCCTTCATTGGGGGTGTTCGCGGTCCCGATGATTGATAATCCTCAATCAGGTGTAGTCAATGTAGGAGTTGGTTTGTGCCCATCTTTGATGGGTACCTTCGATTACCCGCCCCCTCAAGGCGATGTCAATTTCATATTCGACCACCATAAGGTGAAGATTTTTCAAGTTTCATCATTTCACACGACTTACTTCACCGATCCGTGGATACTTCCTTCCCCATCGACCACGATGGAGGGGATAGGGCACCCGGGCATGTCCATGCCCTTGTCCGCAGTTGAAGTAGCGTACTCTTTAGTCCAACAAGCTTCAGTCAACCTAGATCCAACTCCTACACAAGAGTTCGATCCACTTATAGAGCCTATTTGGGCTCATGGTTCTCTCGCTAACACCGATTTGTTAGAATTAGTCTTGCCCTCTGATGAAGCAGTAATTGAAGCAATGACTAGTCCGGACAAACCCTGGGATGATCTTCATCATAGATCATACTTTCTCCCAGAGTTAAGCAGAATCGAGGCCAGAGAATTTACCTTGACTATGACTGGAGATAGGTCTTGTCCTATTAATCCCTTAGCTACACACGAGGTCTATGTTGAGGGTAATATGGAAACCATCGCTGAAACCATACTGATCAATATCTCTAGAACCCCTGGTGTCATGGAGAATGTTTTCGTCGGAGCTGAATGCTCCCTCGGAGAGATTCAAATCTACACAGATCTATTTAAAGAATTATGTGACGTTTTTGCCTGGTCTTACGAGGAGATGCCAGGCATCAATCCAAAAATAGTTGAACATGAAATCACAACTTATCCAGATGCCAAGCCTATCCGACAGAAGCTTCGTCTAGTTAACCCCAGGAAAGCAACATCCATTAAGGTTGAAGTTGAGAAACTGCTAAAAGGCGGTTTTATCTATCCTATCCATTTGACCCAATGGGTGTCAAACCCTGTGTCGATCAATAAAAAACAATGCACAATTCGTGTATGTACAGACTTCCGTGATTTGAACAAGGCCTGTCCCAAAGATAATTTTCCCACACCATTCATCGACAAGATAATTGATGAATGTGCGGGTTGCAAGGCCTTCTCTTTCATGGATGGTTTTTCGGGATATAACCAAATACAAATCAAACCCGAAGACCAACACAAAATGGCATTCATATATCCATGGGGTACATTCGTGTCTCATAAGATGTCTTTTGGTCTCAAAAATGCTGGAGCAACCTTTCAATGGGCCATGTCTTTTTCTTTCAATGACCTCAAGAATATAGTCAAGGCCTATTTAGATGATTTAGCATCTCAATCTCACAAGAGAACAGATCATCCCACACACCTCTGACTTATCTTTGAGCGTTGTCGCTACTTTCGGATTCGCTTGAATCCAAACAAGTGCATCTTTTTCATAACATCAGGACGTTTGTTAGGTTTCATAGTATCAACAACAGGGATCATGCTCGATCCTCTCAAGGTTGAGGCAATAATTCAATTGCCTCCCCCACGCACAATCCTTCAACTTCAAAGTCTATAGGGCAAGGCGAACTTTTTAAGACGTTTCATCACCAACTATGCCGAGATCACAAAGGGATTTATGCACTTACTGAAGAAAGATGTTCCTTTTCATTGGGACGATGTTTCCCAACACTCTTTCGATGCGTTGAAACATGCCCTCACGACTGCCCCTCCGCTTCGACCACCTAACTATAACAAAGATTTCTTATTATACCTGGCTGTAGCAGAGTCAACCATCGGCATGGTCTTAGTTCGGGAGGATGACCTGTTCTTAGAATATGTGATTTATTACCTGAGTCGAGGCCTCGTAGGACCAGAACTCAATTATTCTCATATCGAAAAACTTGCGTTGGCAGCAATTCATGCTGTTCAACGATTCTGTCATTATGTTTTTTTTTGCAAGACCACCATCATTGCTGTCGTGAATCCATTCCAGTACATGTTGACACGACATGTAATAGGCGGAAAGATAAGTAGATGGATAGCATCCTCCTGGAGTTTGACTTAGATTTCGTTTCAGCGAAATCCAAAAAGTCATTGGTCTTCGCAGAACTTATTTCAGAACTTCTGGTTGAGTCAGGTGATTTTGTGCCTGAAGAGTCGCCTATCAGAGGAGATATGTTTTTTATCACCTCTTCGGATCCCTGGTACGGAGATATACTTATCTATCTCTAGACTTTGAAGTGCCCCACCTCTGCTTCTCGTGATGAGCGTCGACACATATGCCATCAGTTTAAGAATTATCTCATGCTCGATGATACATTGTATCGGAGAGGTGTAGACTACATCCTGTGTCGATGTCTCACTCACGAAGAAGCAGTTATCGTGCTTAACGATTGCCATACCGGAGCCTGTGGCAGTCATTTGTCTGGGTTGGAAATAGCCCAAAATGTTCTACAAGAAGGTTACTTCTAGCCGACACTAATCAAATATTGTATCGAATCGATCAAGAAGTGCCACCCGTGCCAGATCTTCTCTCGGAAGATGAGGGCACATCCCGCTCCCATGTTTCATGTCATCACAGTTGGTCCCTTCACCAAGTGGGGGATTGATTACACTACATGCAACCCTCATTCAGCAAGGGGGCACCGTTACATCATCGTAGCCGTATACTACTTCATGAAGTGGGTCGAAGCTATGCTAACATTTAAAGATTATGGAGAGACTGCAGCTCTCTTTTTATTCAACTAGATAATAGCAAGGTTCGGAGTCCTGAGGGAGATTGTCACTGACCATGGCAGTCACTTTCAGAACCAGATGATGACCGAGTTAATGTCAAATCTTGGGTTACAGCAAGAACATTCGTCACCCTACTACCCCCAAGCAAATGGTCAAGTGGAAGTTGTGAATAAATCTCTCAAGACCATCCTACAGTGAACTATCAACTCAGCCAAGTCAAATTGGCATTTGATGTTATAGTTGGCATTATGGGCTTATCGAACATCTATTAAGACTGCAATCGGTTTCTCACCTTTTCAACTCATTTATGGGATGGAAGCAGTCTTGCCTATCGAATGTCAGATCCTGTCCCTAAAGTTGGCAGTACAATTATTGCCAGACACTTCTCCACTTGAAGAGCGGTTATTATACCTTGAGCAGTGTCGTGATGCAGCCCTGGCCAACGAGGCTCACAAACATATATTCAAGTGTTAGTATGATAGGTCCGTTCATCCTCGGATTTTCACTAAAGGCAACCTTGTCCTAGTCTATGACCAAGATAAGGACCCCTCGAGGGCAGGAAAATTCAAACCCATGTGGTTCAGACCTTTCATCATAAAAGAGATTCTAAAAAAGGGCGCTTATCATCTGGTTGACTTTGAAGGGAATGCTTTGGCAGAGCCTAGAAATGGACTCTACCTCAAGAAGTATTACTCATAGGCAGGTCACCTTGGGTAACTTTTTTTAACATATGTATAGTCTTTGTACTATTACTTTCTAGTTTCTTTTAGCATTATGGGCGTATTGTTTTTTATGTATCTTTCATCACTGTGGCAGATGTCAAGTGAATCCAAGGTGTTCATTGGGTACGCAGACGGTGCTAGCTGGCACACTCGGAGGCTTGCCTCCGTAGCTTGGGTAATTTTTTCACCTCGAGGCCAGTTATTATCTTCCAAAGGTATATGCTTAGGTGACACCACAAATAATGTCATTGAGTATAGTGAAGTTATTGAGTTTCTTTGTGATGCCTTGTCATTTGGTATCTCTCATCTCCGGGTCTATCTCGATGCTCAGCTAGTTGTGTCTCAGTTAAATAGAGTCTACCGTGTTCATGATCTGACTTTACACCGATGATTCCTTAGGGTATGTCTCTTAGAACGAAGCTTTGATTATATTACATATTTTCATGTTCCTAGGAGTTTAAACCAAATTACAGATACTCTAGCAAATCAAATTTTAGATTGGCATCTTGCACACATATGAAAGGACATACACATAAACATGTAAATATATTTTTTGCAAAAATGATCCATAAGCCAGAAAAAGACATAAAAATCCATATATAAACATCATAGTCACCAGAATACATAGGTGGACGCAAGTGCCTCGAAAAATATGACCAATAACGAGTCACGAGGCTTATGCCCTCAAAAAATATATACAAGTAGTGCTCTTGGCACGTGAAAAGTATAACTAAGGTCAGGGCCTATAGGCCCTGTTGTACTGATCAACAGCGTTTGCCAAACGCCGAAACAATCGGACCCACATCTGTGGTGCCCCCACTACATGAGGCTGCATAGATGGTGGCAAGTCCTCAATCTCTACCATAGGGACCCTGCGAGTGAGCACAGTAAAGTTCCACTCGACTCATCTCAACACCCTCTCAGCCTCCCCGGCTGGAAGATCTCCTGCTGCTGCTGGTCCCCCTGTTGCAGCAGGTGCAGCCCCTCGCCGAGGATGATGCTTGTTCCTCGCATAGTTCGTAGGTCGCACTGGTCCCACATCTCCACACAACAAACACATGTCCGTCAAATACTCTGGTATAATAAAAAATGATATATAAAAAAAGAAACATAAAAATTACATATGTTTCACAAAAACAAAAAACAACAAAACAATGAAGTAAACTTACCCATCTCTCCTCGCTCCTCACCAGGAGGTACTGGTATCTCAGGATCTCTCAAGAAATCAATCCCAGCATAGGGGTAGTCCTCTATGACTGGGATCTATCACGACAGCCAAGCGAAGAAATCATCGTCGAAGGATTCATTGGTCCTTCCACCACCCTGTCGTGGCAGTAACACTGCCCATGTACAAACTATAGGAAGAGAGGCATGATGTCCTCGTACCACTATTTGAGGACTGAAGCTCATAACTCTTTCAAAGAAGAAAGAGCATAGAATGGTCCCAAACTCGAAGTTCCCCTATGTCCGCGACCAATAATCTATCAACTGCCTCTTCATACAATCTAACAATGTTGTGCTCCAGTCAAATATTTGTGCATTTAAGCACTGGACTGCACAGTTCATCTGTGCACTAAACGCCTAATGTAGAGCTGCAGAACTAGTAATCCACCCAATAAGCAACACAATCGCCTATAGCGATAAGTCAGTAATCTTGCTTATGGGCACCTATGAGCTCGAGCGGTCTATACCAGCCTCACAGTAAAGTCCTATCAATTTCGCTATGTTATGCAGCCCCGAAGGAAATGTTCGGAAGTTGACTAGTTCCCCTCTCCTAGAGAGGCCATTCAAAATATATATATCCTCTGTCGTGGGCACCAGTGACTGCCCCTCTAACATAAACGCCTCTACATCTGGATGCCAATAATCAACCAAGGCATTCAGTAGCCTAGGTTGTGCCCGCATAAAACGACATAAGAAGAACTTGAGCAGCCCACATTGCATTAAGGTAGCCACAACATTGGGGTCTTCCCCGACCAACTCACTTACCTCCTCATGCTCTCTTTATCTCCAGTGAACATACATCCTACAAAACACCAAGGTTCAGGAGGGTTAACCCTTGTTTTTTAAAACTTTTTTCATTCAATAAGGGGATCCACGCGAGCTGTAATGCTGACAGTCATGTGTACACACATGCAGGGTTTACTCTGCCCGAATGTACATGCGACCTATTCTGAGACAGCCCGCGTGGACCTAGGGCCGACCTTTTGAAGGTCGACGCCCCCCAAAAACATGGAACCCAAAGAAAAAGTAAAGAGTTAAATTGAAAGATAAGAGAGTTTGTACTTACTTAGTCCAAATAGATGGTCGTTTCGTCCACTGTAGCTCCCAAAATCACCACTTTTATCAAAGGGGGTTATTTGGTTCCAAAGTCAATTTCCAAATCAACAATGGTGATAATGAGCTGTCAGCTTCTATTTATAGACTTTTTGGCCTCTTTTTGTCACTTTTTTGGCCCCCCATTATCATTTTCTTTAAAACAAAAACCATTTAGTGTGATTCAGGAGTTGCATTGGAGGGGTATGATCGGGTATCAGGATATTTTTTTTGGAGATTTGGATAACTTTTGATGGTCTGTGGTAAAATTTCAGATGATCAACTTGAGCATGTAGGTTAGGTTTCTACCCTAATTTTTGTATCTCGTTGTCTTTTTTCCTTTTCCATAGGATCGATCCCATCAGGTTACAACACAGAACCATCATTTCTTCTTTAGAAGTGTCGCGAGTTGGTGGTAGAGCTTACTGGAACATGGACGCCCTAGGTAGATCCTGGCTGCATTATGGTGTCCATGCTGTCTCTGATCACTGTAGGCTTGGGAGTCCTTGTTGTTTTTCCTGATTACGAGTTTGAGCCTCATTTGCATGATTCTTTTTCACTCTTGACCTCACCCTCGGGACTCCCAAAAGACATAATGGGTCTTCTTTTAATCTCTTTTCAGACCCTCTAAACATGAAAAGATTGTTGAGTGATCTTGTGGCCTTTCACGCTCATTAAACTGAAATTTGAAGTCACGTCTGTCCGACGGTATTTTACCCCTTTTTCAATCTGGACGGTCAACTGTACGAACAAATGTATACTATATGGAACTTTAGTTCTCTAGAAGAGTACTCTCAGGTATCATTTTAACCCTTTTTTGGGCCTAAGGGACTAAATTTACGAAAAAGGAACCCCCATGGAGTCCATAGTTAAGCTCTTTTCAGACTCCCTAAAATTGAAAATATCATCGACTGACCTTATTCTTTCACACTTGTTAAAATGGTCCAGAAGAACATTCCTGACGGAGTCCATAGTTAAGATTTTTTCAGACTCCTTAAAAATGAAAAATTGGCCGAGTGATCTTGTCTTTATCACACTCGTTAAAATGGTTTTGAATAGACGTCTTGTCGGTGCTAGTTTATCCCTTTTTCTAACTGACTAGTGTTTCAGGATAAATCCGTGAGTGCGGACACAAACCGATCTCCCTAGATCCACTTGGATCTAGAACAAAACAGGACAGAATAATACACTTTCCCTAGATCTAGACTATTGAATGAACTAAGAGGTAAGGATTATGGACATACCTTATGAACGCTTTCCTTAGGTCTTTGTTGTTCCCAGCTTCGCTCCAACGCTCTTGCACCGTCTAGATCACAACAGTACAAACCAATCGAAGTAAAGGCAGATTAATATATTCAATAGCTAGTCTATACATATG
>JASDQU010406897.1:0-10618 GCA_032191745.1 Picea mariana
AGCGGATTTTTCTATTTTTAGTGGTTTTCTAAATTAATCCTGGATTAAGGGATTAGGGTTTTGGTAGCTACAGAATACCTAAAAAATTGTATATATTGTATGGTGAATGGTGAAATTAATATAATGAAGAGTTGAAAGGTGCGGCACCAAGGAAGGTTGGTTTTTTCTCAGTTAAGGGTTTACAGCGTAAATATTTGTTTACTATGTGTATGAGCCATTGATTAATTTTTGTTTTGCTTAATAATATATATGCATTTCTTTACTTCACAGGTTTAAAACTTACAATACTATCCACCCTAGCCGGTCGTGGAGGAAACATCATTTAGATCTTTCATTGTGTTTTATTTGGCTGAGTTTTATCATTTGGCGACTGAGTTCTTCATGTGAAGAGGTCGATTTGGCTTGAGAGGGACAAATTTTACTTGTGAAGGTCGAGTTTGGTTGAGAGAGGACCAAATAACTTTGGAAGAGACCGCATTTATCCTTTTTGGGTGAGTTACTATATTGTTGGGCTATCTACTCTAGTGCTAGGAAATTTTTTTTCATCTAGAGGTCATGTTTTTTAACCAGGGTCATATTCCTTATAGGGACAACGTATATCATCTTGGATGGGCCCATTTATGACTGTAGGAGGGTCAAAATCTATTGTTGGGAGGATCTGGTAGCTATTGGGACCAAATTGGGATGAGTTATCTTTCTTGGGGCCGAGTTCTAATGGATGTAAAATTCTTTGTTTGAAGGGGTCAATTTTGGTGTTTGACGAGTTGCATGTTCAGAGGGAGATTTGATCTAGACTATACTATGTTTTTATCTCTTGTAAATAGGTCAGAAAAATAATTAATAAATCAACTCTATTTTGAGAAAGTTTGTTTTCATTGGTTAAGATACTCCTATAGTGTTATTTATGTTATGAAATATTGTTGGGTGTATATTTATCTGGCTCATATAATATGTTTATGCATTTATATTCCCTCAAGAAACAACACAACCAGTAAACCCATAAAGCTAACATGCATCAAACCTATACTCATATTGAAATTTGAGGGTAGTGACAGGTGTTTGACGAAAGTCATCATTGAGAAAGAACACAAAATTTGCTACAACATTAAGGGAACTTTGTGATATCCTTGGCTAGGGTCATTACAGTGGTTTTATGGTTGCTAGGACGACGATTGTAAGTGGTTGTCATCTACAACCTGTTCATTAATCTGTTTTTCATATTTGTTGGCACAATTTTCTTTCCCTTAGGCCTGTTATCATCAAAGGAGAATCATTGCATCATATTTATACCTACATGATTGTTTATTCCATCCTTTGCATAGGTAGTAGACAGATATATAAACCAGGTTTCTTTGATTGTTTATTATTGTATTGTTTTCTAGGGGTTTCCCTATATATCTGTTGTCATTACTATTTAATGAAAATAATATATTGAGTCTGAATATTGGTGTTTCCTTTCAAGTTATTAGCAGGGATTAAAGTTACATATAAACTATTGTGAGAATGCTTTTATGCAAACTATTTAACAAAACCACTATAGTGTTAAACTAAGGAAATTTTCCAAAATATTTAGTCAGGACATTACATATGGAAGATATGATTATTTCTTTGAGTAGTATGGTCGATTTGGAACTAGAAAAATTTCATGGAATCTGTTAGCGTCAGAAGTCACTCATGGATTGTGATAGGAGTAGAGCCCAATGCCCATCAGTTTTATGTCATGAATAGATTTAATGGGTGATCAAATGGGTAAAGACCCAGGAAGGTATAGTTTTAACTCAGGAAACCGGGCCTGGTATGTAGAAGGAAAGGGAGGTCTTGATCCAACTTCCGTTAGTAAGTTGAGTATAAGATGGATAGATGGAAGACTTAATGAGATGAGTGAGCAAGATTGCCTCGGGAATTAGGCCTTTGGCAGCTTGAGGAGGAAAAACTCAGAAGACAAGATCCTCTTGACCCCGAGTTTCAAAGAACTGAAAGGTGGCCTGACTGGATCCTCCAATTCTGAGCCATTCAACATTGAGAAAGCACAAGAACTGATTAGAAACCCTGTGGCTATTATAGTGATCCAACCTATATCATCCTATAACAGCGCAACTCGAATGGATCCTCCAATTTTGACTTGTTCTAACATAGTGTAAACAAAGAGATGGAAAGAGGCTGACATCCATAAAGTAAGAAATCTCAAATGCCAATACATAACCAGAGAGACCAGCGCTTCATCAAAACTTTACAATTGGGAGCCTCGCTCAACCATCAATCCTTTGAAAAATATCAAAACTAAGTATATATACTCCTAAACAATTTCCCAACAGAGGCATCTTAGACTTTCAGGATGGGGCATCCCTTCAATCAAATCTGGCTTGCACTCCTCCATCATATGCCAACTTAACTCTCCNGCCCTTGAATTTTGAATTAGCATGTTCAGACTTCCCTGGTGAGTCGAGGACATCGGCATGGCTTCTGTGGGAAAACCAGTACAGAGGACCACCATGGGTGGACTTCCTTCCTGGACTTCCATACCTCACAATTAATGAGTGAGGCGAGGTTTCAACCACCCCCTCTCTTATTCATTTAATTCGAATAGGTATCAAGATTGAAATCAAATTGAACTGGCACCTGGAGAACACGATGATCCCTTCTGCAGCTAAACCCGGTGCTTCAACTCTTTGTGTGGTTCTTTCTATCACCCCCAAGTGACCACAGGCTGTGACCCTGTGCCTATCTTCAAAGGCGCTTTCGCCATTTCACGTTTCGTGGGCAGGAGGAGGCTGCTCCTTGTCTTTCAAAGCTATGAAAGGCAAGGTGGCGACATAGCCTAATTGCGCACCACATGTCCCTCTGGATGGATGATCCTGCTCATCTTGGCAATAATGTGGGCCTAGGTCCCGGATGCCTTCAACACTTCGCGTCTCGCAGCTGGGAGGAGGCTGATCCTTGTGCTTCACAGCTACGAAAAGCGAAGAGGCGATAGAGCCCAATCGTGCACCACGTGTCTCTAGATCGGACGACTGAAAGGACGTCGACGTTTTGGGACCTGTCTCATCACATGGCATGTGTTAGTGCCCTTTCCCCAGGCTTGTTCCTCTATGATCGGGCGCTATGACCATGGGCTCGACTTCAAAGGTGCCTTCAGCATTTCACATTTCGGCAAGTTTAGCTGCAGTGGATGGGAGAACCCTTGTCTCTTGAAATTTCGATCCCCAAAATGTCGATTGGCTGCCACCTGCCCCAACTGGATCGGACGGCCCAGACTTGTCTTGAAATATAGGTGCTATCTCTTGTGCTATATCTTGGGAAAATTGGTAGCCCCGAAATCCCAACGACCGTCGATTTTCTCTATAGATGGATCTTGGCTGTCGGCAACAAAACTTGGCCCGCTTGCTTGACTTGTAGCTTGAAATGAGATTTTTTCCTGCTGTGCTTGGGCGCTTCTCGTGCAATCTACAGACCCAGGTACTCTTGTGCCCAAGACAAAATTGTTGTTAACATTAGGCTCCATGGGGGATAGATTCATCCCTTTGATGCTCTAAGGACACATTTTGCAGCTTCAGTGCCTTGCTATTGGGTTATGGAGTCATTATTTAAAACTTAAAGATAAAAATAAAAACAATATTTACAATCGCAGAAGAGCCATGCGCGGCTCAAGAGAAAAATATTTTCAGGAAATGCCCATTCACAGGGCCATTGAAAACTTCTTGATCCTCCAAATCTTGCAACCTGTAGGTATTATTTGAAAACACTTCAAAGATCTTGAAAGGCTCGATCCACAGGGCCTCAAATTTGTTTTGCTTGCCCTTATCCTACTTAGGAGCATCCCATTTCAGTACCAGCTCTCCGATCTGGAAATCCTCCTTCTTGGCCTTCTTATCAAAAACCTGCTTGATTTTCTGTTGATGGTCCTGAATTCTTTCCATTACCTGCTCCCTGGCCTGCTGGACTTCCACCAGCTAATGAACTCTTCTGATCATGTCATCAGGCTCTTCTTGATAATCCTGGAAGAAATTTGCTACAGGAATGGCTAGCTGAGAAGGGAAAACAACTTCTACTCCATAAACTAATTGGAAAGGGGAGATGCATATAGATCTCTTTGTGGTTTCTTGATCAGCCCATAGAGCGAATTTCAAATTTGAATGCCAGGCCTTTTTGTTGTCCTCTAATAGTTTTTTGGTGATCCTTATCAAGATTTTGTTGGAGGACTCTGCTAGACCATTTCCCTGGGGATAATATGAGGTGGAGTGAATCAGTTTGATTCTGAATTGCTCACAGAACATGGCTAACAGCTCATCCCTAAAAGAGGTTGCGTTATCAGTAACAATATTTCTTAGGCAGCCGAATCTTGTGATGAGGTCTTCCAGGATTCCAATGATTACCTTGTGGGAATCACTTCTGGTGGGGATAGCTTCAATCCACTTAGCAAAGAAATCTATAGCAGTCAGGATCCATCTGTGTTTCCCACTGAAAGCAGGGTGGATTTCTCCAATAAAATCTAGGCCCCATTGTTGGAAAGGTCCTAAAACAACGACGGGCTTTAAAGGAAAAGACATGAGCTGTTGTTTTCCTGCAAATCTTTGACATTTAATAAAAGCTCCAACCTTCCTGTAGACGTCAGTGAATGTAGTGGACCAGTAGTATCTAGCCTTGAGGATTTTGTAGGCTGTGGCTTTCTAGAAATAATGCCCTCCACATTAGCTATCGTGAAATTCAACCATGATCCTATTAGCCTCTTGTGGATTCATACATTTCAAAAGCACCCCCATGGGATCTTTTCAATATAAAACTTGAATGACAAGGCAGTATCTGATTGCTTTGAGCTTCAGAGCTCTTTCCTTGTTTCTTTGCATGTCATCTGGAGGTTGCAACTCCTGCAAGAAAATATATGACATCCTTATACTAGGGACATCGAGCCAATAGAGGTTCTTCTTGAGGTTATATATCAAACAACTAATCCTACTGCTTTTCTAAGCATTCATTGATGAAATCTACCCCCAAAGCTTTGCAATTTTCTTCAACCAATAGCTTAGCTAAACCTTGACCTTTGATTAATTTGGTAGGCCTTATTTCTAAGTCAAACTCAAGGATATTGGCTATCCACTTACTCCTCCTTCTGTCTATATCAGGCTAAATAAGAATGTCCTTAACAGTGGCCGAGGGGACATAGGAAATGATTTTTTGACTGCAAGACAAAGGTTCTAGAGGCTTTGAGAGCCTTTACCAGGGCATAGGCCTGCTTCTCCATAATGTCGTATCTGACTCAACATCCCTTAGAGCTCTACTAAAATAGGCAATAGGCTTCTCTTTCCCAGCATCGTTTGTCTGTAATAAAACAACAGCCACCGTGTCAAATGAGGCAAAGGAGAAAATAAGGAAATCCTTTGAGTAATCGGGACTGATAAGCACAGGAGCTTCTGTCAAGGCCTTCTTTATCTTCTCAAAGGAATTTCGGGCTTTAGAGGTCCACCTCACTTCATTTTCCTTTCTCAACATGACTGTCATAAGCTTTACCACCTCAACAAAGTTAGAAACAAACCTCCTTAGAAAATTAGTCTTTCCAAGGAAGGATTGGACCTCCTTCCTGGATCTTGGGATTGATAAGGCTTGTATTTCCTCAACTCTGCTAGGATTGATCTTGACTCCTTGTGCTGATACTATGTGGCCCAATAATTTTCCTTCCTTCATGGAAAAAAAATATTTCTTGGGATTCAATGAAATGCCAAAACTCCTGCATTTCAGGAAAACCTTCCTAAGGTGACAACAGTGTTCTTTATTAGATTTTGAAAAGACATTTATGTCATCGATATAGATGACCACAAACTTGTCCTTTTCCCCAATGAAATTTATGTCCATGGCACATTGAAACGTTGCCCCTGCATTCATCAATCCAAAAGGCATTTTAGCATACATGAAGGTGACCCATGGAGTGTTAAATGTCGTATTTTCCCTGTCCTCAGGAAGAACAGAGATTTGATTGTAGATAGAGAAGCCATCGATCATGGAATTCTGGTGCTCCTGTTACCCTCTACAATATCTGTTCCATTTTTGGTAAGGGGTAATTGTCCTTTCGTGAGCTCCTGTTCAGGTTTCTAAAATCTACACAGAGTCTGATTTCTCCATTCTTCTTCCTTACCAGGACCAATTTGGCCACCCACTCTAAATATCTCAGTGGCATGATGATCTGGGCCTGTAGCAGCTTCTTCACTTCCCTTTCCATGATAGGAAGCATCATAGGATTGATCTGTCTTAGCTTCTACCTAAATGGCTTTGCCTCTTTTTCCAACGGGATTTTATGGTCAATGAAAGAGGTGTCATATGTTTTGAGATCTTCATAGGTCTAGAAAAAAACATCGGCAAACTCCCTCAATAGTTTAGTGTATTTGGCCCTTTGCTCCTTTGTCATACTTCTGGACAATTTGACAAACGTGGGTTCATTCTTAGTACCAATATTGCATTGAATTGTATCAGCGTCATCCTCTGAGATTTCCCCTTTTAACGCTACATCATTTCTATCAAAAATCCTTTCCAAAGAAACCAGTCCCTTTGGAATATGATTGTTGGGCAGTGGCATAATGTTACGCTCTGCAATCTTATTCAGAAAATCACCCCCATCAAGCTTTTCTTGAGAGACAGAGTCTTGGTCAATATGCATCTTTGAAAATTGTTCGACAGTCTCCAAGAATCTTTTGATTTCAAGATCATCCTCGAACACCTTCCAATGTTTGACATTGTCAGGTATGGAGCGCCTGTATTTTACTTCCACATCGTATGTAACTTTGGGTGGCAAGGGCACTTTGAAATTTCTTGTTGATGTAGCCAAGAAATCTGCCACTGTGTTCTTCTCTCTCAAGATGAAAGAAATGTTAAATGCTGAGAAGAAACTGTCAATTAGGTCCCATAACTCATTTCTGTAACTCCTGAGTCGAGGATGCTTAGCCTGATAAGCATTTCTAATCTGTTGGACAATCAATTATACATCTTCGAACATTGCTACCTCCTGAATTCTCATTTCCTTTGCAGCTCTTAATCCTAGAATAAGAGCTTCATATTCTGCCACATTGTTGGTTGTTTCAAATTCTAGCTTGTATGACAGAGATATGGTTTCCTGATCATGTGACACAAAAAATATTCTAGCACCAGTGCCTTCCCTGGAAGAGGCTCCATCTAAAAACATTTTCTAGATGGAGGTGATGGGGGAAGAAAATTCATGAGAAGTGGTGGGCTGCTTTCTAATCTTTAGAAGAGGCTCAAGAGCATTAGTGAGATGCAGTAGACTGGAACCTAAATCAGTGTCAAGGGAAAAGATAGGATGGTTGGTAGGATTGGCTTCATCACTGATTATATAGGCCAGCTAGGCTTCTCTGTATAGTCTCCTATGCTCTCTTCCGAACACAGGAATAGTAGCATAGGTTAGGTCCATCTGCAAAGTTCCCCCCAATCATTTTATCCAAGGTATTGATAACAACATACAAACTTGGGGGGGACATCGGCCACTACAATGTCCATAACCATGCTTTTCATGGGCAATTGAAATAAGGTCACGACCAGGTCTTTGATGACTCCTAGGGATTGAACTTTCCCAGAGTCAAAGGAGTAGAGGTCATGGTAGGCTCTGGTGACTTCTAGTCCTAGTTCTTCCATGACAGTTTTGGGCATGAGGTTGTGGGAAGCCCCTGAATCCATCAAACAATTGTGCAGTACCTTGTCATGGATGTTCAAGGATGTGTAGAATGGAGGGGATGAATCATTCATGTCTTCTACCATAGGACCCCGAATGACTGCAGGCTTTTCATCTTGCAAATTGATGGAGTCTATGGGAAGGCATGAAGCTTCAGATTGTAATAGCTCAGAGAAGCATTTTTTGAGCACTTCATGTTTTATCAGTTCAGAGAGGGGCACAGGGATTCTAATTTTTTGGATTTCATGCTCAAAGTTAAAATAAGATGTAAGCTTTGGGATTTCTCTTACTTCAGGAACATGACTCTGGACCATCGAAGAGAGGGGTTGGGCCCTCTTACATTCATTATTGTCTGCTACTTCCTTAGCAAGCTTCTCTGCTCGAGTGAACTGTTCAGGAACATCAGGTGCTCCTAGTTTTTTCTTGGATCTCAGGTTATACCTACTTTGGCTGCTGCTAGCCTTGTCTCCCTTGCTAAGTTCATTTAGTTGACTGTCCATGAAAGATTCCTCATATGATGATTGAGTGAGATGAGGGAATGGAGGAGCATCTATGAAGTAGTGGATTTCAGGATCAAGCCCATCTATTTCCCGTTCCTCCTCATTGGCCACAAAATTATTTTGAAAAGGGGGAATTTTCTGGTCTTCCCTATCTCTTCCCCTCTGGTCTCTTTGCATAGTCAGGGGAGCAATATTGTTTGGCCTCCTGAAACCTCCTTTGTTTTCATCATTTTGAGGACCTTTGTATGCTTGCCTCCCCTCCATATTCATTCTCTCCATCTCTGCAAATAGAGACTTCACCATCTTGGTCAGTTCATCCACTTGAGGGTGAGGCATCGAGGGGCCAGGCATTGAGGCTTCAGATATTCCCTTTCTCCTATCTACATCAGTCTTGTTTCTCAGCCTATCAGCTGCTATTATGTTAGATTCCACCTCTATGGATACGTCTTTCATATGATCTAGGGAGGTAGCTCTTCTTTCTCTCAATAGAAGATAGAAGTCAAGGTCGAATGCACTAGCATAAGAAATTTTGGCAGAGGCTTTTGAGGGCTTTATCTCAGCAGGAATCTTATTATACATCTTATTGAATATTTTGGAGAAGTCATAGACAGACTCTCCTTCCATCTTCTTCAAAGACCCAAAATCTGTCATGTAATACATGAAATCCTTCTTATCTCCCCACTGCCTCAGGAAAGCACCATCTAGAGCTTCAATTCCAACAATAGATCCGAGGGCCAATCCCCTAAACCATTTACTCACCTCACCATCTAGGCTCTGGACAAAGACTCTCATCCAGACATCTTCATTTTCAATGTTCAAGTTGTCTACATAACTGTAGAAAGTAGCCAGGTGCTCTTCCGTAGTTACGTCCCCTTCGCCAGTGAACTTGGGCATATACTTCAGGTAATCTCCAGCAAGAAGAGGATTCAGAGGATGGGGTAGGATTAAGGGATCATATCTGGTAGCTACTATGGTGTCCATTATAGTTAGAGGGGGATTAGCACCAGCCATAGGAACAAAAGGTCTGGGGGAACTAGGAGGAGATGAGGTTTGAAACAGAAAGACAGGAGCTGAGCTTAAATAATGGGAGGGGAACTGCAGCAAATCAGGAGAGCAAGCTTGCGGGCTTAAAGGCACAGAAATTTCTCTTCCCTCAACAATAGTAATAATAGGAGGAGGGGTAGTAAAACCCGGGGTAGGCGAATGTTCAGAGGCACTGGGTCTGAACTAAGGCACCACTTCAGGGGAAAGGGGAGTGATAAGAGTTTCTCCTACTGATTCGAGACCAGGAGGAGAAAACCCAGCAGGAATGCTCCCGAAATTTAGGCTACGAGAAACTCCGATAGAAGATAATAAAACAGGACGAAATGAAGGGGTTGGAGTTTCTACAAACTCATGAAAATCACCAGAAATACTTGTTTTAGTAATAGAAGTACTGCCTTCAAAGGACTTTCCCTTTCTGATAATCTTCTCTAGGTCAGCTTCAGGTGGCGCTAACGACAGTTGAGGGGTATACCTTGTGTGTCTGCCTCTAAAAGCCACAGCTGAAACAATGGAGTCGCTTGTGGGTTGGAACCAGTGGGGTCACCCAGCGGAGTTGCGTCAGTGGAGTCACCAGGTGCACAGTAGCAATATTGATAGTTCTGATATCTGATGAACCTTCAGAATTAGTTAATCATTGTCGTTCAATCCTGGGGAAAATATTCAACTTTGTCCCCAGCAACGGTGCCAGAAATGTTAGTGTCAAAAGTCACTCCTAGATTGCGACAGGAGCAGAGCCCAACGCCCATCAATTTTATGTCATGAATAGATTTAATGGGTAATCAAATGGGTAGAGACCCATTTAGGTATACTTTTAACTCGGGAAACTGGACCTAGTATGTAGAAGGCAAGGGAGGTCTTGATCCAACTTCCATCAGTAATCTGAGTATAAGATGGATAGATGGAAGACTTAATGAGATGAGTGAGAAAGACTACCTCGGGCATCAGGGCTTCGGTAGCTTGAGGAGGAAAAACTCAGAAGACAAGATCCTCTTGACCTCAAGTTTCAAAGAACTGAAAGGTGGCTTGACTGTATCCTCCAATTTTGAGCCATTCAGCGTTGAGAAAGCACAAGAACTGATTAGAAACCCTGCGACTATTACAGTGATCCAACCTACATCATCCTATAACAGCGCAACTTGACTGGATCCTCCAATTCTGAGATGTTCTAACACAGTGTAAACAAAGAGATGGAAAGAGGCTGACATCCATAAAGTAAGAAATCTCAAATTCCAATACACAACCAGAGCAACTAGCGCTTCATCAAAACTTTACAATCGGGAGACTCGCTCAACCATCGATCCTTTGAAAAATATCAAATCTAAGTATATATACTCCTAAACAATTTCCCAACAGAGGCATCTTAGACTTTCAGGAGGGGGCATCCCTTCAATCAAATATGGCC
>JASDQU010406913.1:0-10618 GCA_032191745.1 Picea mariana
TATCACATAAAAAAAAATCATGTTATCCATTAGACTCTGAAATGTAGAACATGAAGATGTAGTATGTAGACTTTTTCCTTACACGTTTGCGGGCAATGCCTCTACATGGTATTTCACCCAACAACCTCAGACCATTGTATCATGGGACAAATTTGAGTCATGTTTCCTAGAGAAGTTTGGAGATGATAAATCTCATGAAGTCTTAGTCATGGAACTCTCTAGCTTAAAGATGAATCCTAAGGAGAAAGTAAAAGATTTTAACCAAAGTTTCCTCATGTTAAAAAATTGAATCCCCATTGATTCCATGCCCATGGAAAATCTCATTGTGGCATATTACACCAAAGCTCTACACCAAAATGTAGCAATTTAGGTTAAGAGGTCTAAGAAGGAAACGTTACTGGAAGCCTTCGAGGAGGCAAGCCAAATCGAAAAAGATATTTTGAGCCTAAAAGATAATCTTAGTAATGAGGTAGAGATAACCCCATCTTCTAAGAAGAAAACGGAAATTCTTCCTAGACCTCCCCAAACCAAAACTCAATTAGAGACCTCAGATTTGGAAAGTTTACAAAAGGTCATCCAGAAGTTATCAAATCAAGTCATAGACTTGAGGAGATCAATTGAAGAAGCATCTTCAAGCAAAGGAACTTACAAACCTCCTTTTAGAAAACCTTTTCCCTCAAACCGACCAAACCCAACCCCTAAAGGTTTGAATTTTGAAAGCTTACAATACGCTATACAGACTATCCTTGAAGCACATGATAACTTAGTCCCCCCTGAGAATTATGAATATGTGGTTGAAGAGGAAACAACCGAAGAAGAAGAATCATCTCCCAATATCTTAGGACATTTTTCAGACAGTATTTTTCAAGCCAATTTTGAAACTGTCCATCCTTATAATACTAGAAGCAAAACTCAGAGTAAACCCTCTTCTAAAATAGTACTAATGTGCCTCAGAAACAATTTAAACAAACTAAAAGAAAACAAAATTTAGCAGCCCCAAGTTTATAATATGATTTGATTGAATACCTAAAGAAACTTAGAGCTAATATTTTTGTTTACGAACTTTTGAAGTTTCCCTTGCTGATGTAGAAAATGCTTCAGAACATTGCAGAAAACAGTAAAAACAGAAATCTAAACAACAAGAAAATTGCAGAAATCAGTCCTAAAACATCTCAAAAGGTACCTACTAAAACAAAACTTGAACCCTAAGATAAAAGAGACCTCACTGAAAAAACTGTATCAAATGTAGATAAAGTAATTTCAGGGACAGCGACTAAAAATCAGCAAAGTTCTGTTGTTAATACTCGCAAAAATGTCCCACCTTTTTTATTAATTTTTGAAATTTTCAATAGAAATGTGCATAACTGCATGGTAGATTCTGGAGCATCATAAAATGTGATGCCTTTTTCTGTCTGCAAAAAAATCAATGCTGAAGTTCAACCTTCCAGTCTTAAAATCATTCAGCTCGATCGGATGAATGTTAAGGTAATTGGTGAATTAAAAAATGTACTTGTTAGGCTATCCTCTAATCCTAAGGTTCACTAGATTATTGATATCATTTTTTTTGACATCCCTGAAGTGTACAGTTTATTTTTAAACAAGGATTGGTCCGAACAGCTGCATGGATACTTTGCGACAAACTGGTCTCATTTGTGGCTACCAGAGAATGGAAGGCCAAACAGAATTAGGATTAATCATGAGCATTACCTCAAGCACACTGTGACGGATTTGAATGATGCTAATGAACCATTTACTGCTTCCACTAATTCACTCGAGATGTAGGGAATGAACACCTTTTTCGGTAACTTCATGGAGGAAACTTCCATCATAACTGATAAGGAACAACAGTCGAAACTCATGACATGCACACAGTCGACAGCTTTACCAAATGTACCAAACACGGTCGATGAAGCTCACATATGGTCTCTCTACTTCGATGGATCCAAATTTAAAGATGGAGATGGTGCAGGATGTGTACTCATAGACCCGATAGGTAATAAAACTTTTATCGTCTGTCAATTAGAGTTCGAATGTACAAACAACATCGCCGAATATAAGGCACTTTTGCAAGGACTCGAGAAAGAGGTAGATATGAATGTACAGAACTTAATGGTATTCGGTGATTCCGAAATTGTGGTTAGACCGGTAAGAAATTCCATACATTGCCTATCACCACACCTAAAAAGTTATCAATCCGAGGTATGGAAACTAATGCACAAGTATTCTGCATTTAATATCAATTTCATTCTGAGATTAAACAATTCTGAGGCTGATTTATTAGGTAACGTCGCTTCTAGAATCTTTCCCGCAGAAGGTCTTTCTCCAAATGCATTTTCAATTGAGTTATTGTTCAGACGATCAGTCCCGAACAACGTCACTAACTAGAGAGTGTTCGACAATGATCAGCAGATCATTAGTTTTTTGCACATGGAGGACACTTTCTGAGGTGCGGTTATTGATGAAGGCACCCACGATGAAGATCTCCACAATTTTATGGTAATATCAGACTCGAGGTCTCCCGAATCAACATCAGATCTGGTAAATTCTATCCCTAAATTCATGGTAAGATTAGAAAATTTTTATGATTTGCATGACAAATTCAGGAAATCAGTAAATTGTAAAACAAACAGTTCTTCCTTGACCCATGAAAAAGTAAATCTAGGGACTAAAGATAATCCACAATGTATTAATCTGAGAACGGGATGTTCCAAGAAAGAGAGGTTACCTTTTATAAAACTGTTTAAAGAATTTAAGGATGTCTTTTCTTGGACATACAATGATTTAAAAACTTTTGACCCTAACATTATACAACACATCATCCCCATGAAACCCCAGACTCAACCTTTTTAGCAGAAGCAGAGAAAGATGCACCCTAAGCTTGAACTGATGGTCAAGAAAGAACTAAACTAACTATTGAATGCAAATATAATATTCCCAGTAAGACACACACAATGGGTATCCAATCTTGTCCCTGTAAGGAAGAAAAGTGGCGAAATTTGACTTTGTGTCGATTTTCGGAATTTAAACCGAGTGTTTGACAAAGACAATTATCTTGTTCCTCCAATGGAACAAATTCTCTAGTGGGTATCCATATTTGAAAGACTGTCACTGCTAGACGATTTTTCAGGATACAACCAAATCCTCATGTCTCCCCCAAACCAGTTAAAAACCACTTTTTGTACCCCGTGGGGTACTTACGCCTACAGGAAAATGCCTTTTGGGCTTATAAATGCCAGGGCCACTTTCCAGAGAGAAATGGATATTGATTTTCATGGTCTCATCAATCAATCTATAGTGGTCTATCTTGATGACGTTACTATTTTCTCCAAAAGTAAGAAAGATCGCTTATCCCATCTTAGGTCTATCCTACAATGATGTTGCAAGTACGACATATCTCTAAACCCTAAGAAGTCTATCTTTGCAGTGGAACAAATAAAACTTCTCGGATTCATCATATCCAGTAATGGGATGATCATTGATCCCAAGAGAACTCAATCCATTGCCAAACTTCCTCCCCCCTCCTCCAAAAAATCTATGCAATCGTTTTTAGGCCAGATAAATTTTGTCAGAAGGTTTGTTCCAAGTTTTTCAGAAATGGTAAGGCCATTGCAAAAATTAATTAAAAAGGATGTTCAGTATCATTGGGGGCCGCAGGAAAATCAATCTTTTGACTCCATCAAAAAATCCATAGTGGAGGCTCCCTCCCTAATGAGCTCTGATTTTTCACAAGATTTTACTATTTATACTTTCACCTCTGATCGATCTTATGTCGTTGTGTTGACCCAAAAGAACACTGAAAGCAATGAAATCCCCATTTCCTTTATGATCTCAGCCTTCAAGGGAGAAAATCTTAATTACTCAGCTGTAGATCAATAGGCTTATACTATTTTTAAAGAAGTAAATCATATCTACTGAAATCCAGAACTAAAGTCATTGTGCCTTACCCTGCCATCAGAAACTTATTAGTACAAAAGGAACTAGGTGAAAAATGGGCAAACTTGATGAAATCGTTACAAGAGTATGACCTCGAAATTACCCCTATGCAAATTGTCAAAGGACAAGGTCTGTGTAAACTAGTGGTTGATTCAGTTGAAGGGCAGCAAAGTCAAATTAATTTTTTAACTTAAAATCAGCATAGTCAAAATCAAATCTGTTGTGCACAAGATGTTGCTAGTTCTTGGTTTGATGACATTAAGTTTTATATAACACACAGTTCTTCTCCTCGCCATCTCGATCCAAAAAAAATAAGAGCATTAAGACTAAAATCTGCACCTTTCCAGCTGGTAAACGATGTATTATTCTGTAAAACTTTTGATCACGTCCTTATGCGTTGTCTAGAAAGAGATGAAGCAGATAAAGTGTTATCTGAACTACATACATGAGAAGCTGGTGGGAAATTCAATGGAGACACTAATACTCACAAAGTATTAAGAGCTGGGTACTATTAGCCCACATTATTCAAAGATGCCCATACATTATGTCGTAAATGCATAATCTGCCAAAAGGCTTCTGGACGAGTACAGAAGGCAGCATTTCCTCTGCAACTTGTTTCAGTAGATTTTCCTTTTCAGCAATGGGGTATTGACATCATAGGGCCTATTAACCTCACTTCTTCGCAGCAGCATAAATACATCATTACAGTGACAGATTATTTTACCAGATGGTCCAAGGCTGCACCATTAAAAGTGGTAAACACCAGTCATGTAATATCTTTCCTTATTTCAAACATCATTACTCTATTTGGTATTCCTAAATGTTTGGTCTTCGATAATGCTTCCTATTTTTCATCCCTCGATATGAGTGCTTTTGCTTTAGAAAAAGGGATAAAACTGAAATATTTTTCCAGCTATTACCCCCAAGGAAATGACTTAGTAGAATCAACAAACAAAAACCTGATCAAAATCATCAAGAGGACAGTTTTCGAAAACCACAAAAAATGGCACAACGCGCTTTTTAATGCAATCTGGGATGATAGGGTGAATCCGAAAACCGTTGTTGGTAATTCCCCCTTCTTTCTCATCTACGGAAGAGAAGAAATTCTCCCTCCTCATGTCCTTCTTCCCTCACTGCAATTATCAAAGAAAGTCCAGGAAGAGGATTGTCCTCCTCTTGAAAGTCGCATTAACGCTTTGTTGAAACTAGAGGAAGTGAGAAAATGAGAAAAAGAAAGACTAGATCAGCATCAACGTATTGTTAAAAGCTAGTTCGATTCAAGTTCTGCCTCGGATAGGAATTTTGAGGTGGGATATTTGGTTCTCAAATGGGATAAACCGCATGAAGGAAAAGGGGAACATTCCAAGTTCCAGAATCTATGGTTAGGACCCTTCTTAATCGCTGAAAAACTAGGTCCCAGCTCTTTCCACCTACAGAATTTAGAGGGACAGCCAGACACCTTCCCAGTGAATGACCAATTTCTCAAAAGGTATTTTTCATGACAAGTCCCAGATGCATCTTTTGTACATATTTATTTTGTTTTGATTTTGTTTTGTTTTCTGGTTTTTGTTTCTGCTTCATTTTATTTGTTTCCATTGCTTTTCAGTTAAAACATGTCTGTACTACAGTTTGGTTCAAGGAGGGAAACCAGAATGTCTTATCTTAAACAGTAGTCGAGGACTGTCAGAGAATTAATTGTTGTAATTTCCTGAAATGCAGACTAGCTAAAGAAGTCTTTCTGTTCACAATTGATTTCATGGTTTCACTGTATAATTATGAGCAGACGCGGCCATCATTAAAATCTTTTTACGTTGTCCCTGCTTTTAAAGAAAGAAACTCAAGTATGTCTTCCTGTCCTTGAAGGATTAGTTTCAACAAGAAACTAATTTCAGATCATAATGAAGGTGACTAAGAAAAATTTAAAGGATGAAAAATAACAAATGTCCCAAAGACTGAAATTTTCAGCATCACCCCACTCTTCTAAACATCTATAAATTATATCATATTGTGAATAATTTTCCTGAGAGTTGTGGGAAGTGTTTGTAAACCTGGTGGGATACTGAATAGGTCTGTTGGTAGTGGGTAAATGCATGAATTATGCCAAGACAACTTCTTCAGGGTGTTGAACAAGCCTGCTGGCAGCGAAGCAATGTCGGGTTTGAGAAAATTATCAGGTATAAAATTTCGATATTTGCCTCTCATTCTGAACTGAAATTATTGGATAGGGTAGAGGCGTCAGAGCAGGTTAATTAACATCCCTGCTAAGGCTATGGATGCCTGCTGGTAGTAGTGGCCCGTCAACAGTATCGGAGCCATTGACTTGAACATCGTTAATCTCATTATTTTTAATTTTGTCACCAAATTTCATTTTTAATAGGAATATATCTGAGGCTGGAATGTGTAAGGATCCTTGGAATGCCTGACATGCTTCAGCTATCTTTGATCTATAATATTTCTAAATGTTCCTAACACCAACTCATCAGTGGTGCAGAGATAACTGCTTCTCCCAGTAAGTCGCCATTATTGGCAGCTCCACATTTTTTTTACCTTTTGAAATCAACAAAGAAAAATCCTTGTAGCTACCTATGCTTTGTCGCAAGTATTGTTGTTTGAAGGTGAATTGTCGGCTATAAGAAGATTGTGTTGATTGTTCTTTTTCTTTTCGTTTTCATGCTTCATTCATGACTGAAAGCATGAATGAAGAATTATGATTGTGATGCAAAATGTATCTAAGGTTTATGTCTCAAGAAGGGTTAATATTCTTACAAGTCTTTTGATGAGTATTGATTGCTTTGAAGTCTACCATATATCAATAAAAACTTTGTTGCTCATTCGATTATGAGATATACCTTGAGTTTTTGTTAATACACCAAGAATTGATTGCAACTAGACTATGTTTACATTTTGTTATGATTCTTGGTAGAACTTTTCTTGTCATTATGCTTTGGTTTGCAAAACATATCTTCTCCTAACCTTAGAAAATCAACTCCACCCTTTGCACAATGATGAAATTTGAATGCACCCGGTCGTACCCTGTACTCTGTTGGAGGTGGTAGTCTGAAATCGACAGGTCCATAATTTCAAGTTAAGTCTTGGGCTTTGTTTTGTACTCTTGGAAATTAATTACACAAAATGCCCAATTTTCATATGAAACCCCTCATTCCTTCATTTAATCACGCAAGGGTAATAGTGGGTTTTATTTCCTTGGTTTTTTCCCTGGTTCTTTATGTTTTATGAAACCCTTCATGCTTACAGTGATTTTTGTCTACCTTCTTGACTGCTTGTCTGAATCCATATGGCCCCTGTTGTCTGTGTCAAACCAAATGGCTCCCAAACCTTGCTTCTATATGACGATGCGAGTGAAGACCTTAGGAGTCAGGGCTAGCTTGAGTTTCTCAAAAAATTTCAAGGTTACAACTTGCAAGCAACCCAGGAGTTCACCCTCTCTTTCGATGGATGCTGAGCCAAAGTGGGTGACATTCAAATCAAAATCACCGAGGAATTTTTTAGCCAGGCAACAGGTCTTCCCCTTAGCAAGAAAAAATGGTTTAATAATTCCAAGTTATAAGAGGTGTCGTGGAGTTTGTTCTTTACCTCTTGGAAAATCCAGTGTTGTGAAAAAACTATGCCTATATCTCTGTTAAAGACTAGGTGGCACGGTTTATTGGCAGTTTTAAGGTAGTTCGTTACATGTGAAGGTTGCCTCGGCCTCGTTTTTCTTTACCACATAAGACTGTTAATGATTTTCATTGGTTTCTAGTTGAACATGCCATTCTATTTATTGAGAAGTTTATATAAAATGGCCAAGAGGTATAAAAGGCAGTGTTTGAATTCCAGTTTATTCCATCATGGGTTGATCAGGATGTTGTTAGTCCATTATTTAAAATTGCAGGGCGACAATTGGGATATTTTCCTATCTCGAAATGGCTTTGTTACATCCAACCCCACAGAGGTTCCTCTGGTTTATAAGCCCATGTTATAAAAAAACCCTATCTCTTTCATTGACAGACCAGTTTTCTTATCCAAACAACCCTGTGATAGAGCCACCCTCGATGAGCCTATGTTAGAGAAATAGGATGTTGACCCTATGATCTTTGAATCTCCTGAGCGTGAGAAGGATTTTTTCCCTAATAACGTGGCAAAGGATGCCAATAAATGCTCACGCAAACTGTCAAGTAAGAATCCAGACTTAGGTTTTAATAACAAAAGAGCTAGGAGATTGATCTCAAGGAGTTTGAGGAATAAAACGAAAGCTCATGTGAGCTTGATCAAAGCGATCGAGGTCCATGAGAGCTCCGATTCTGAGATCAAAGAGTTCTTGGAGGAGGAAGATCCAACTTACCATAAATCGATTCCCAATCAGACCTACGATTTTGTAGATAATCTGCCACCATGCCTGAAGCATATTGAAAAATTCCCTGGGATCAAACTTAGTCAAAAACCCACGGTAGATAGTGGAAGCGTCTTGACACACAGTCATATGTTTTTTCAACCAATGGTTCTAGATCCATAGTGTGAGGTGTGTTTTCTTTGGATAGAAAATTATTACACAAAGGTCCCCTTTCTACAAGAAAAGATCAAGACTCTCACATCTTAGATCGACTCATTAACAAATGAAAACCACTGAATCAAGATCAGTGCACAAAGGCAAGAAAAACACTTGAAGAGAACTGGAAATGTCATAATAAAAAATGCTGAGTGTGTCAAAGTAGTGATTAACTCTGAGGTTTTATGAGATGAATTTAGCATTTAGTTGAAAGGTAAAGATTTGTGTGCTTTTATTAATTTTTTTTTTTATTATTAATATAGATTGAATCAGTTTTCTACTGTTTAAAATAATACTAGCTACAGAATCAACAGATTATGTAGCCAATCTATTCTCATTTGAAATTTTGGAAAATATTGGTTAAATCAATATCTAAATTTCTTTATTTCATTTTTTCTTTCAGGATATTGTGCATCTTGTGGTGATCTAATGAGATGGAGCATTTCTGGGGTTATTAGCCATTTCTTTGGCTCATTTTGTAAACAGTAACAAACCTTTTATAATCTTAAGAGATACAGTTTGATATTGAGTGGTTTTATTACCCTCTATTTTTGTAATTAGTAAATCATCCTGGGATTTGATTCTATCTTAGAATATAGGATGCTTAGTTTGCTTGAACTCTTTAAATACTTCAGATTTTTGTAATGAAGACATCTTTGCTGGGAGCAAGAGATGGATGGGTGACTTCAAAACTTAATAAAATAGCATTTTACACATTTTGGCTTTAGCCTTTTGTTTATAATGTTATCATTTATGTTTTGTTATGTCTTGATACATGTATAGATCTCATATCTTTAGATTAAATGATCTATGATGTGCAAGATATTATATTATAAATACCATCTACAATTTGTTCCTCAAAATATAAATGTTGTGATTATGTTTTCAGTTAAAATGAAAGGGTTTATCTTTCAATTTTGATTGAAAAACGAAATATATAGATTACTTTCAGATTTATCTTACAGTAATTATGTATAATCATGAAATTACAGATTTATGTTGGTGTCTCCGCTCCAGTCATTAACACCCAAACTGCCAACACATTGTTCTGAATTTATTTAGAATAGTCTTAAGGTTCTTTGCAGGTTTTCCTCTTGGACATGGTACTTGGATGTTCTCAAATCATGAAGATGCTTGGATACACATCACTAATTCACTAACAGGTTAGCTCATTTACATTTTTTTGTTATTTGTTTATCACTGAAATTCAAATGTGTGGTTTGGCTTTTGACTATCCACACATTTCTGTTTCATAGTATTTTCTTTTTATTAGTTTAAGATTTATAAAAAAAAAAAACAAAAATATTTTTTTTGTTCTTTCTTTATATGCTTTTTCAAAGCAGTCATTTTTCACATTGAGTTTTGTAAGTTTAGATTAAAACTTGCAGTGTGTGTATCATGTACATAAAAAGGATAAGTATATCTGCTATTTAAATATACCTACAATAGTTACGTCGTACGTATGTACATATATATATAGTGATTAGTAATTAGTTATTTATTTCATTTCTTGTATGTGTTTCTTTAGGTCTCTTAGATTGGATAACGGAGCCATTAAACCTATCAGAACGAGTTACACCAAACGGCTTGGGTTATTTATACAACCCTGGACTAGACTCGTTCTTCCAATTGACGGACGGTCATTTTCGCCCGTCAACAAACTGCTTTGGATGTCATAGTGAATTGGGAAGCTGATAATGAAATGCTTTTCAGTCTACAACTATTGAAGAGTTCACAATAAAAAATATGGTCCTCCCAAGTGCTATGTTGGTCTATCGCCACTTGCATTCTAATGTGAGTGCACACTGAAATCTACCAACAAGATTAAGTCCATTCGAAATCTGCAGAAATTTTCTGCATGAAAGACCAACTTGGAGCTCAGTAGCTAAGAGGGGTGGAGCCAGGTTGTCTGATTGCATTGTTGGTAAATATCCCTCCCTGATCACATTATTAAGTTCTCCTTGAAATGTGTTGTTGGGTATTCTACCCTACGGACTAATAAGCTAGGGCTCTAAACTTATACGCAGATCATGACCCTCAAGACTTAACTTTTAACCTTCTACCCAAATCTGAAACCCCGATTTTCACATGCACACAAGAGAAGAATGAACCAACCTTTTTCCGATGGCTGAAGTAGAT
>JASDQU010406916.1:0-10617 GCA_032191745.1 Picea mariana
TTTTCTGCATAGTTTACAAAATTTATATCAGCAGTAGATTAAATTCTGAGTTGTTAAATTATTGACATAAAATTTCTGATTGTTGGGTTTCAAGAAATTTAACAGTCCCAACCTCTGCACAGGCCTTAATAATTCCAAGAGAGATGACTGGAGAGTTCTTGCCATGCCTTCCAAATTTATGTAAAACCAAGGAGGCCCAAGGAGCTGTAAATCAAAATATCAGTGGCAATGGGCATTGAAAACCACATTTGCCAATGTTAGTTGGCCCCTTATTCCGTTCTTTTGCCTAGCTGTTTGAATTCTAAATCGGATTAAACCTGCCAAGCTGCACTATCACTTTGAGTCCTAATAATTGATTTAGCTGCCATTGCTACTCTATAAGACTGTATGTCATCCCCCCCACTCCACATTGGTACTTTTCTAAGGGGAAAATGTTCCAAGATACCAAGGGAAGACAATTTTTACCTCTGGGTTTTCTCTGTAAATAAGTCTGCGACTCTATTTCATCCACCCCACTCCAGTTGTCAAGATGCGCGACACCACCATAAGCTTTCCTGCCGATGTCTACATTTCCTTTTCAACGCTCCAATATTTCTAACTTTTTTTTCTAGTTACAAGTCTTTATAACATCTTTGCTAAATACTTTCCATTGACATTGCCAGCATGACATTGTTATTTTATTATTTTTGTGTTCACTGATTCTAAATCTGAAACTTGATGGATATTATAGGTAGCAAATGATGTCACACTCAAGGGATTTTACAAGGCATCTGCAATTGCTTTTGACCTTATTTGTGGTACTGCTTTCTCATTCAAGGGATATAAATGGTGGACTCACCAGCACTTATGTTCGGCCTCAGTGGGCATCTCCTGATATGCCCCTTGATAATCCAGCATTTGCAATACCTAAGGGTAACAATGTTCCACAACAGGTATATGTTGCAGAGCTAACAGCTGTCTGTATTGCATGAATACAAGGGTCATATTTGTACACCATGATTTCATCTTTTACAATGTTTCTTTTATTGAAGTGCACACTGCTTAGTTTTGGAGGAATAGCTTTGTCATTGTAACTCAAAAGTCCTTCGTAGAGTTTAGAAATTTGTTATTTAGTTATCTACAGACAAAAAGTTTATCAAAATAACAATTTAAAGCGGAGGCTAAAGTCCTCTGCATTGTCACCCAAGACTTCAAGCTATGAACTCAGAGTCGTTCTCAGCAGTTGTCTCATTATGTCATATGTATCAGAAAGTATGACTTGATGCTATTGTTAGGACTGTTGTTTACTTAATTCTATTGTTAAGGGTGTTATTAAAATGTTGAACATATTTAGGATGATTTATTTTCTTATCTTGGATACATATCTTTTTTCAATCAACAGAAATACTTACCATGATAGACATTATTTGAATTTTAAAGGAGTTTGTGATTCATTTTTTCCAAATTCTAAGCACTGTCATGTAACAGTTTATGCTTGTTATTCATGACTTGGATTTTTTTTGTCTTCTATCTATGATCAAGAGTGAACCTATGACTAATGTGTTACTATAATGTTTTGGCCAACCCCAAATATAGCCATTCCAAATATTTCACATTACTCTGGAGGTTTAATGCCTGAACCAAGAAATAGAAGTTCACTGCTAGATTAGTTGTAAATGTTGTCAAAATAACAAACTTTATCTATTGAATATCATCAGCTTGCTCATCAACAAAAATCACTGACAGGGGGGTAATTAGTGCACATGTACGTGTCATTAGTGTACATGTGTGCATTACATGTCATTTACATTGGTTAACTTATGCAAGTAATTAATGCACAAGTATGTGTCATTAGTGTACATCTATGCGTTATGTGTCATGTACATTGGTGACCCAATGTGTTCCCAACATACATGACGCAGCGCACATGACACACATGTACACTAATGACACATACATATGTGCATAATTAACACATCCCTCGTAATTATTACATGACCATCTTAATGCATTACCACTCTTATCATATGTAAATAACTATGGTCCTCAAGTAATGGCTAACAATAATTGTTTACTATTCTTGAATGAGGGTCTTCTAATACAATTCTTTGCTTTATAACACTCAGTTCTTGTGCAACCATTATYCCGAATTCAGAGTTATTAGCAAATAGTTTTAAACGTGCTTGATGGTACAAGAGGATGGTTCTAGAGCTTGTTTCTTGAATTTTAAGGTTATGCTTGACAAATCTAACCATCTGGGAACAATGACATTGTATCTTAACAGGTGCATATAACTCAAGGTGATTATGAGGGTAGGGCTATTATTGTGTCTTGGGTGACTCCTTCAGAGCCTGGATCCAGTGAGGTGTTTTATGGCAGAACAGAGCATAATTATGATCATTGTGCAGAAGGATTAGTAACACAATACACATTTTACAACTATACGTCTGGTTTCATTCATCATTGTCTTATTGATGGCCTTGAGGTAATGTATTTCCCTTGATATGATTTGATGCTTTTATACTTTTATTATCATTCTRTAAGGATTGGACTGAAGAGCACTGTAAATTATTGCACATACTTCAATGAGAAAAATGAAGGTGACTATAAATGATAGGAAGAAATAAATTAACTACTTAAATAAATCACTGTTTAGACAAAGTACAAAAGATTGAGATAAAGAAAMATTATTGCTTTATTTTCAAAGATAGATTACAACCAATAAATTACATGTATACAAGAGGTTTTGTCACCTAGATTATCCAATCACTGGGATACGAACAAAGGTCATTAGACCATCCTAATTTAACCCCGGACTGTTGAGCTCACGAGAGATAAATGAGGATCGAATGGAATCAACCAGCAAACCCTAAATCAACATAAACCATAAACACATAAAGAGAAGAGAAGATGAACGCATGAACAAGAAAAACACAAGATGTAGGTGCCCGTAGGTTAAAGAATCACATAAGAGAGCATTTAGTTCATGACCAAATAATATATTTGTTCAAATGAGGGTGTGTGTATTTATACACACTCTAAGGTGTGGCACTCTCCCCAAGAGGGGTTATGGGCCTGGTAATCTAGGTCAGCCTTAACCACGTAGAGATAATATGATATAGAGTTTGACTAGATCGTCTTTTTAAGCCAAAACCATAGACACACTCAAAATACACACAAGGTAGGTCGGCCCATGGCCTTATGTGAAGATTGCACACCATCATTTCAACATCCCCTCTTAATTTGAGCATGGGTCGTGGAGAAAGATCATGAAGTGCAAATGAAGGAGTGGGCATACCCAACTCAAGAGAAAGATGGTCGTCGCTGAAATATAAAAAAGAGTGGGTTTGTGATTAGCCAGCTCGAATACAAAGGTGGATGGGTGAATGAATACCCAACCATCATCAACATGGAACTGCTCAACTCCTTAACAAATGGCACCACTGAACTGCTCATCCTTTGGGGGAATACGATACTAATGTGTATGAAAGAAATGTTGTAAAGATGCATAAATACAAGAGAGGGAAGGTACAAAACTGAGTGGGCATACCCAACTCAATGTAGTGTCAACTGTAGCTGGAAGAAGAGACAGTGGGTTTGTGATTACCCAACTTGATACAAATGTGGACCCAATCATTTGTTGGAAGAATGCTACCACTGAATTGCTCATCATCTGGGAGAATACGACACTGAATTCCCCATCCAATAAGGAAATGTTGGAAGGAACACCCTGTATAAGAGAAGAGGTGGGGGTATCCAACTCTAATAAGATCAGCCATAGATGAAATGAGAATATGAATACCCAACTCCATACATGTGAGAGAGCTCGAACGCAATTGAGGAAACTCAAATACAACCAGGGTGTGGGTGTGTGAATGCCCAACATAGATGCACATGAGAGAGAGCAATGTAGAAGGAAGCTCAAATACAAGATGACATTGGGTTTATAACTACCAACTATACACAAAGGGTGGTTGTGAGTCGTGACCAAAATACCCATGAGAGTGGGTTTGTGAATACCCAACCCAGATATAACTAGAAGTGAAGGCATTTGAGATACAAGTGAGATAAAATAAGATAAGATAATTTTATTAATGTCCAACAAATGACCATTGAAGTAGGTCAATGGGACTGCCAAATACAATGATGTTAATACAAAGTGGGAGCACAAAGATGACTCCTATAAAAAGCAAGATGCAAAAAGTAAACTATTGATCTAAGCTAAAGTCTAAGAACCAAACTTTGGAAGTAGAGAGCATGTCTAGAAGAAATGTGGGATTGTACAATGGGCATGGATCCTGTTATTGCACGGATTGTAGGTTGGGAAAAGCCCGACCCAATCTAGAAACGTGGGACAACTGTGGGAATACCTACCCACTGTCACCTCAGATAGGTACTTCCCTTGCTTTCGAGATGATGTGATCACCTCAAGGGCGGAATCCCGGTGACCCTAGGGGTATTGAGACGGAGGATGGAGAGTTAATGAGAGGAACCCCTTAGGACAATGATGGAAGAAGGATGAGAGCTTGATAATGAGTCTTGTCGATGGAGGATGGTTGCCAAAGACTTGAGTACTTGCACCGGAGTGTTACACTTGCCTGAAACAAGACAAATAATCGAGATACAAGCCTAAAGATCAAAGGGACAAGCAAGTGAAGCTTGCTGTCCTAAATTGCAGCAGTAAACAAATGTATATGTCAGCAATGAAATATGTTACTGCAGAAATAACCATCAAAAGCATCAAATATTTATTGGACAATGAAGCACTAAACAACTAGATAAATTTCCCATACTTTAGCAAAAGCTTTGATGGTCAATTAGGGCTGCTAGATGATGTTTTCAGAAGTCTATTAGAGCAGCCTTATGGCTGTAGAAAAATTTTGCTACAGAAGCAAATTCCAACCATGAAAATTGACAAGTAAACCGTCGAAAAGATAGACAATGAGCAGTAGAATAAGAGTACAAGTTTACAAGTAATTTCAACGGTTGGCAGTGAGTTATGAGTAAAAGAAGAGGTTTTCTACAGCCCTAATGGCTGTAGCATTAAATTTATAACAAAAGCAAGATATCCTTGGCTAAGCTAGGCACTCTAGTGGCTCAAGCAAGCTAGTAAAGCATAGAGTTGATTCCAATTTAGACAAATTCAATATCTCGTAAAATTGCGCATTCCAATGCAAGTATTTTATTTCTCCAATGCAAAAATAGATTAGTGCCTTGCCAATGGGTTATGGAGTCTTGGGTTTAAGGGCTAGGTTTGCAACTCCTCTAGGGGTTGTTGTCGTCCTTATGCACACTTGCAAACGTGAGGTAAGTCCTAGGGGATTTGCGCTTCACTTCATCAGAAAACTTTAGAAAAACAAAAAATTGAAGGAGTGGGGCCCTCTCTCTCTTGGTGCGCCCTCCTAAGCCTTCCAACTCATCCTTTGTACTTGGCCCACACCCTCCACCTCACTCCACCTCACCCAAACCCTAGAAATGCGCCCCCCTCCTTGAGATCTTCACTTGTGCTTGGTGGTGGACACTTGGCTTTGATCCAAGAGGGGTAACTTTGCCTCTCCAACTATAAATGAAGGCCCTCTCACCCTCATTTCCGAACCAATTCTTGTGCAATTGTTATGCTACCAAATTTTCTCCTCACACTTCTCATCTCTCCCATCTTGCTCTCATCATTCTTGCTTTCACATTTGGAGAGGAACTTGTAGCAATTAGTTGCTGCAACTTCCTACTTGGTAATAGAAAGAGCTTTGGAGGACATTGGTGTATCAAAGATTTGTCTTGGTGTATTTGAGATCGGAGGTGATATTGTTTCTTGTTCAAGCTTTCTTAATATATAGAGTAGATGTCCCAAGCAAACTAGTTTGTTTGGGTAGGTTTGCAATAGTGTTGTTGTAAAACCTATATGAGTAGAATATTGGATATTTCAAATTAGTTTGTTTTATTTATCTATCTTACTCATCTTTGCTCTTATCTCACAGATTGTTTCACAAGTTGCAGGTTATCTCAAGGGTTTGCAAGGCGTTGGAAGCTTGCCTTCATAACCCAACTTGAACCTCCTTACTTTCTAGCATTCATTTTCTGTTCATACATTTCAGAAATTTGGGTTTGCTAACATCTTAGAATAGGTCATTCAATCATTTTATTTGCTGAAATTTTTATGTAAAAAATTTCTGTGTAAAAACAAAAATTTTCTTTGACTTTTTGTGTGTTTTGCAGCATTTCTAGCAAGCAATAGCTTGCTGTTTTTTTGCAGATTCTCACCAGTACAAGGGGAAGTGCTGCCCAAATTTGGTCACAAAACACTCAAGGAAGGCCTCACCTTGTTGGGTAACAATACCCATCTCTTCTCTCTCATTTTCTAGCATTGTAGCAAGCCCCAGGGAGTCCCTAAGAGGCTTGCATTCTTGTCAATAATTTTCTGCAATTTGTAATTTAGTTTAGTGCCTACATCTTGGTGTGAGCTTGGCTTAGCCAACCCCCAAAACCTTAAGGCTAGGATAACCTTTTAATTTTCTGCAATTTTCCTTTTATTGTTTGCCCCATTTGTCATTAGGACAAGGYTGTGTGGCTAGTTAATTTTCTGTTTTTACTTCATTCTTTTCAACCCTCTTTGGCATAAAATATGAAGGCTTGCCTCCACCTTGTGCCATTGTAAGTGGTTTGCTTAGTGTAGTTTTACTTTTCAAGCATTTAAATTTTATTTGTTGACTACACCTTGGAGTGAGCTTGGCTTAGCCAACCCCCAAAATTGTATGGCTAGTTTAACGGTTTACTTCTAATGTGTTTAATGGGTTAAAAATTATCTAGAAGTAGAAGTAACACACATTAATCTTAGCTAGGGCCCATGGAGGCTTATTAATGCTATCTTAGTTTCTTATTTGCAAGATTTATCATTTCAAGTACTTGTTTCTAGTTCATAATCTTTCACAAACACTTTTATCTTATTGCAAGTATCCTGGGCATGGCTTAAGTGGTTTTAGGCAACTTATTCTTTCATTTCTTGCAAGTTATTGTTCAAGCTCTTTTCATGCTTTTTCAAGTTATGTCTTGTGGTTATGCACTTTCGATATTTGCAAGCATTTCAATTTTTGTTTTTGGTTCAAGCACCTAACTTTTGGCAAGCAACATCTTGCCCAACACTTAACACTAGCTAAATCTATCCTAGTTTCATAGGCCTAAAATTTATTAGACTTAATAGGGCACTCATTACTGACCCAACTTTGCCACTTAAACGGGGATTGAAAGGAAGCAACGAAAGGTGATAGGTCGGGGATGATCTCGTGGTGCTCAACGTCCTTTCCGGGAGTACTTCTTTCCTTGGGTTGACCTGTGGAGCTAGGGTGGGGCCTTGTTTGCCTCACTTCTTGAGCACCCAACAACTACTTGGTACAAGCAGGGGGAGTCTTGAGGTTGACACTTAGTTAGGATTCACCTTTAACTTCATAACTTCAATAATCCTTAATCCACTTTCAACCTTGGGACATTTACTTGGCATTTACATCTTTGTGGTTGACATTTAGATCTTGCAAGCTATCACTTCTCATTTACATTTTCATGCAAGTTTATCTGAATGTTGTGGATGAATAACTGGGTGATCTTTAAGTTGCGTCCTTGGCCCTTGGAGGCTTCTTTTAAGCATCTCATTTCCTGTTTAAGTTGTGTGTTGATATATTGGATCAACCCTCCTTGAAGTTGCGCATCCTTTTTTTGTGTATTTTGGTTTGCCATTGAAAGCAATCACATAGAGTGTGCATCCTTTGGAGGCACTCTATTGTTGAACATGCTGGCTTGATGTGTTGGTAATCTTTTCATTTCAAATATCTTCATTTCCTACACAATCAAGTAATTGGGTTAGTGTTTGTATCTTTTTTATTAATTGTATCTTTCATGTATCTTATGTTTAGTTGTATCTCCTAGATTTCATTTTGTACCTTTGTATCTAATTGTTATATATTGGTATCTAATCTTGTAGTATTGTTTCTGTTCTTATTCATTTGTAATCATTGTAATCTTGTGTAATCTTGTGTAATCAATCTCCCTCAAACTATAGTTGACCCCTTTCCCAACCTTAGGCACTAGTCTTAGTTGTCCTAGGGAAAGGCTTGTCTCTCATTTAAATTGTTGCACTTTTGCATTSCTGCCTTTGCATTTAGGCTATATCTTTCCCCCTWACCTCTTAACTAATTGAAAACAACTCCTAGAATTAATCTCTAATGTCGCATAGTAACTAGGGTTTACCCCCCTTGGCTTCCCTAGGAGTAAGCCTAGACGGAAGAGGTTCAAGTCAAAGTGAGAGYGTGGGMTTTGGACCTAAGCATTGTGCCTCCAAGGACACACTAAGTGAGCAGGAGTTAGCTCGCGTTTGCAAGTGTGTATAAGGACAACAACATCTTTGGCGCCGTTGTCGGGGATAAGTCTTTTATCCTTGGTCTAAAGGGCATAATTAACTTATTTTTTTAAGAACTAAGTAATAAACTTTAGTCCCTAAATTTTTTAACTTGCATTGGTTATTTTGTTTGCTTTCATTCCAAGTGGCGACTCCATTGAAAAAATCTGTCAAGTGTACTACTAGGAGCACTTCACAAGGAGTGATTTATTCTTTTCCTGAACCTGAAAAGGTTTATAGGAGGAGGTTAAATCGCCTTGTCCCTAGAAGGCTGCTTGAAAGTCTTGGAGAAGAAGCACTCACTGATATCCAATTCTTGTTCCAAACTAATAATAATCAATCAACTTTTAATACTCCCACTAATAATCCTACGTAGTCATGAGTGCCTTTTTGAGACCTTTGAATCTTGTAGCCATGCAAATAGCTCCTCACGCAATTCCAGATAAAGCTATAGAGAAGCTTCCTTGCTTTCAAGGGAACAATGCTATTAGTGCACATTCACACATCCTCAATTTTAATCTATGTGTCTTGAAGTATGGTAGGGGTCATGATGAAGAGGATGTGAAGATGACTTTATTTGTGTATTCTTTAGAAGGAGATGCTGCAGAATGGTTTACTGAATTTGATTCAGACAAATTTCGCACGCTTGATGAGATATTGGTTTAATTCAAGAAACGATGGGGTGACCAAAAAGAAAACAGATTCCTTCTAGCTGCCCTTACTTCTAGTCATAAGAAAGAGAACGAGACAATGGAAGAATTTAACACTAAGTTTAATAACTTGGTGAAGAGTCTCCTTGTTGACATTTTGCCTTCAGATATTGCAATTTTGATATACTATATGGAAGCATTTGAGGGGGAGATGAGCTATGCATTAAGGAACAAGGATCCTCAGAATCTTAAGTTAGCACAAATATTAGCTGTGAGGATTGATAAGAATATGCAAGATGCTAGGAAGTCCAACATTCTTGGTTTTACTAGAGGTTCTTCTTCAAAGGTTAATGAAGAAAAGAAGAAGAAAGTTGAGGGTCAAGGGTCTTCTAGTGATGGAATTAAAGAATTGACCCAACTAATTAAGCAAATGGAAATTAACCATGCCAATGAGATAAATGCTTTGCAAAATAGGTTGATCACTATGGAGAGATCTCAAAATAATAGACAACATCATAAGCCAAATGACAAATGGCCAAAGAGACCTCTTCCACATGATCAAAGGCCACCTAATCCTTTTGAGTCCACCAACTTGGTAGATCATCAAGCCATACCTTATTGTAGGCCATGTGGTGAATTTCACGAGGAGATAACTTGTCTAGTTTTTCTTGAGGGTTGTTATGATGATGATTATGGAAATCAAGGAAATGAACAAGTTAACATGTGTTATAGAAAGTACAATGTTGGAATGTATGATTGGATGGATTTTGTTGAACAAGAGAGTAGTGCAAGCTACATGAATAATGTTGTTGATAAGGCAACAGAAAAATTTGGGCCTAAGCCCACACCCCAACAAGTTTCAGAAATGGCTAAGTATAAAGGCATTACCTACCAAAGGAATGGAAATAGGAATTAAGATAAAGGTCAATCGAGTATTCCCAAGGTACCTCCAAATCCTCCTAAGTCAAATGTGTATGTTAACTTAGATTTGAATATTGACTTAGGTGGTTGGTTAAGTAATGCAAAGATGTTGGTTCCAGTTTCGGAAATCATGAAGATCCCTTCTCAAAGGGAGAAATTACTTAAAGCCATAGAAGATCCTCCTCAAAGTTTTGTTGATAGGCAACCAACAATAGCCTACCAAGACGCACCAGTTATTTTGCAAAATTGGGATAGGGGGAATGAGAAGAATCAACCTTTCTACCTTTCTACCTTTCTTTGCTTGTAAATGACAAAGTATTACACAATTGCATGCTAGACTTAGGGGCAAGTTCAAATGTTATGACTAAGAAGATAGTGGAGCAATTAAATTTAAGGATATCTAGACCTTACCATAACATTTGTAAGGTACCATACTCGGGACAATGATTCTTGTAGTGACCATACTTTCGATAGTTGAAGCATTGTACTTCTGAAATGTCTTTCTCTTGATTTGGCTTCCTCCTTGAACCAAACTTCCTTTTGTTTTTGAAGTTCTTGAATCTTGCTGTGAAAGCTTGATCGTCGTACTTCTTTTGGGGTTTCTCTTTTGTATTGATCCTTGATTCTTCTTGAGCACAGCAAGTCCAAAGTTCTTCAAATGTCGGGTACTCCTTCCTTGTGTTC
>JASDQU010406917.1:0-10588 GCA_032191745.1 Picea mariana
TGAAGTTGATCTAAATATTTTGCGCAATCATATTTACATGAACAATATTTCTTGTGTTCCATTGATAAACTTTGCTTAATACAATTTTATTGTCCAACACACAAATACAAAACAAGGAAGAAAATGCATAATCTCTCTATAAGCATATCACTACTTTCATGCAACAACGACAAGTCTTGTATGTTATGCACTGAAGTGACACACAGTGAGAACGTTAGAGCATGCATGTAAGGCCCTAACCTTGAATGCCTTTGGGCACTTCACCGCGAGATCACCTCGGTGGTTTTGATCTGCATGAATAGACACAACAGAAGGTTGATGCCTAGAACAGTTGGTTTTGGGCACCCTTGCACATTGGAAAGGCACATCATAGATTTGGTGGACACCCTTGCACAAAGACTGGGTGTATTATAGACTTTGAATATGTGCTTATTAGTTGGATGCACCGAGAGAAGCCCGGCAAAGAAACTTGGTGAGGGAAGGAAAATAAGGTTACCATAGATAACTTCCTCCATAGGAATGCACTATGCATGATGGAAAAAGTGGAAAAGAATATTTTTCCTAGCTTAAAGATGACTTAGGTGGACATCAATTGGGCAGACTTAGGTACATGTCAATTCGATGCACGTTGACTAAGTGCACTTGTTGGGCGCACTTTCTAGGTGATCCTTTTCAGGCACACTTTTTTTGGGTACATATGGGTGCAATTTAGTTGGGAGCAATTAGATGCACCTTGTCAGGTGCATGTTTTGGGTGCACCTAGATGCATGTTCTGGGTGCACCTAGACACACAACAGTTGGACTTAGATGCATTTTTGGGTATACCATTAGATGTTGTGGTATTGTGGTACACAAGGTGCAACACCATGGGATGCATACATCCATGAACAAGTCAGGAGGGGCATAGTTGAGTTGTATGATTGTGCACTTGTGTCCACTTGGACTTGAAGGGGCTTACACGATGCTTAAAAACAAAGTAAAGTGAAAGACGAGTCTACTATAAAAAGGAGGATGCCTCAAAAGCTAAGGCATTCAAGAAGAAGGAAGTAAGAAATATTCAAAGTGTTCTACAGTTATGCTAAGTTCAAGGTTGGAATAGTAGAATGAACTTGGCACTGGCTAAGTGATAGGAAGAAGAAGACAAGACCTATAGGAGGTGAAACTACTCTTGCTTGAAGGGTTGGATTGATATTTATTGTAGGCAATTGTTCCATGTGTAATTATAGTCTATAAAAGAGTTGTAAATTAAGAAAAAATAAAATTAATTGATAAAAAAAATTCAATTTTTCAATTTATGCACAAATTTAACTTTTTATTTGTGATGGCATCACTTGTCAAGGCCACGGTTTCAATTTAGTCTTAATTTTAAGTCCAAAAATAAACGTTATGCTACTAGAAACACCACTTTTTTATTCAAGGATCAATTTTCAGCAATGGTATCAGTTGTCAAGGCCGTGATTTCAAACAATTCACAAATTTAACCACAACCCCAAAAAAGGGTGCTACCAATAGAGCCACAAATTTTGAAATGGGGGTAAAAACAGCCACTAAATGTGACCTCTAAAAAATGAGAACTCTGGAGGGTTTTCGTCAAATTGGTAACTTTGTTACTAATTGATGTTCTTAGATGGAACCAAGAATTATGGCATGCCTATGAAAGAAGTTGAGGAGGGTGCCAAGAATGTGAAGCATGAATTTCATTGAGGCAGTCATTGAATATATAGATAGGCCTTATGTCATCGCACTACAACAAGAAGATAAAATTTTGAGCAGAGGAGCCTTGGGTGCCCAAGATGGTGAAGACCATGTAGAGATCAAGTTGGCAGCATTATAGAATTTAGTGGAGTCAATTTTGAAAAAGATTAAATTGTTGTGAACTTTGAGGAATTGGAAGAAATATGTTGGGGGAAACACTAAACTTGCACTAGTAGTAGTTACAAAGGTCATTAGAAAAGACACTCACCAAGACATTCAACCTATTGCACTAAGATTTGTGCACATGAAGAGGAAATTTAGATGAATGTTGATTTTCCAGTGGAAAACGACCCAAGTATTGGGTATAAGTAGTGCAAGGAGGCACTCACACAAGAGGATTCCTGGTTACAATATGTTGGAATAGTTGAAGAAAGAGTTAATGGACATAAGAATTTGATGGGTGCACTTCAACATTGTGAAGACTAGCAAGTTGAGGACACTATTGACATTATTTCAGATGGATTGTAGTGCTTAACAATCCATTCAAAAGAAGGGGTTGAGTAAGTCTACTAGGAGGCGATCCAAGAAGAGATAGTAGGGGGAAAACATCATCGAGGTACCTTTGTTGACAACTAAAGTAGTTAAAGGCACTTAGTTCGACATAGAAGTGTGAGAGATGAAAATTTATTTGATCATGAAGTAGATGACATCATATATTTTTGTAGATTAGCCATGGGGATATATGACTTTCAACTAATGACAGACTAGCTAGAAGAATTGAACTGCAACACGTCGAAAAAGGGAGGTAGTTTTGAGATACTTAAGCACAAAGAACAAGTCAGATACTTTGATTGGAAATGATCATGGAAACCCATTTCCATATCCTTTTCAACGATAATCCTGCAAGGCAATTCATTGCATAGTTGGAGTAGACAATGGAGCCTAGAGCACTTGTGAAAAGGGTGCCTTGGAAAATTTTGTTAAATTACAAGAGGTGACATGAAAGTTTGCGAAAGGGTTGGAGACCTTTCAATTATTTAGAGAGTTGTACAACATGACTAAAGTGTGGATGGAATTTACTGTTTTAGGTATGAAGACGTGCATTCTCATGGGTTGAACATCACCTTTGCATTGATCACCCAACTTGTTCAAGACTTGAGAGGATCTAGTGTATAGAGGCATGGTAGAATGGGTCAAAGTAATCATGTCATAGTAGGTTTGGTGAGTTGCAACACTTGGATAGTTGTATGATCTTCTTAATGAAGGTTGGGTTGCAACAGTGGAAGGAAGCCACAGTAGTGTTGACACTTCAGTTGGAGTAGCAACAATAAACAGTCGTAGCAGTGTTGACACTTGAGTTGTAGTAGCGACAAGAGGTAGTTGTAGTATTTTTTAGTCCCTAACCTTGTTTTTTGACTGACTGGGTGTCCCTAGTCCCTGTCCTATTCATTTTTCATGATTTTCTATTAAAACTTTGTTTTTTACCTCTTGGCTTGGAAGATTAATTTTCAATCTTTATTGCACATTTTAAATGGTTTTTGAAGTTCTTAAAGATTAGGATTTGATATGAGGATTTTTTGTCACTTCACTTGTCCTTTCATTATTTGAATTTTAAAATTTTTCCAAGTCAGAAAAGGCACTACAAGAATAACGTTATTCCTGTAGCACCGAGAATAATCATGGTTTTGCATGTGCCACCTTGCCCAAATTGTGTCCTAACGTTTTAAATCATGATTAGAGGATTTGCATACCTCTTTATGATCTATTTTGGGTTGCTATTTTTATGATAACAACTATATACGAAGGATTGAGTTGTACTCGCCACCTCTACATCAAATCAACATGTCCGATTATCATGAAATCATCATCATCATCCTATTTTAGTATGTTTGTTATTCTATGCAGGGTTTGTAGGTAAAGAGATGACTTCCAGTTTTTAACAGCTCTCGAGAATTGAAGATTCAACCATCAATCTTTTCAGAATTGTCTACAGGATCATATCAACAGTATGGCACCCAAAAAGAGTGGCCACATGATCAGACTAGAGCCAGAAGGCACACAATTGCTTGAAGCATTCCCTCAAATGGCACAGAAATTCAAGGATGCTGGTTGGTTTGATTTTTTCTTAATGTTCCAGGGGCATGATGAACGGATCTTGATGATGTTTGCACATAATTTTGATGGCTTTGAATATGTGGTTGGTAAACTTCTTATGCATGTGACAGAACATTCTATTGCTAAAGCCTCCAGATTGCCAATGTATGGGGAAAGATGGTGGAAGAAGGAGAATGTAGTCATGGAGTTTGTAAATCCGTTTCTAATTCCAGAGAAACAAAACCCTAACTGGAACAAGGGAATACCACACAACTCGGTAAGGAAAGAATGGCTCACTGCTTTGCTAATCATCCATATGTACATTAAGGGACGTTTTCCTTGGTTTATCTCTATCATATCAGACTGTTGATTCATATAAATGGTGATTATCCTCTTAATTTACCCTATTTTCTGCTAAAAAAATTATCCAAAATGTATAAGAGGGTGCAATCTCATCCTATTACAACAAAAGGCAGTCTCTTTTATCAGGGTTTAATTAGAACATTAGTAGTCTTCTCTTTAAATGAAGTCCAAAGATCCTGGGATTGGTTAATACAGACTTTAAAACTGGATTTACAGTCAACTAAATCCAAAACTGACAAGGGGAAGAAATTAGCCAAATAGAGACAAACTCTTCAAGCTACCAGATTCTTAATAAAAGAAGAGTCACCTGGAGTTAGGGTAACTCAGGCTAGTAAGAGGAAATTGCAAACTAAGCAAACTATTTGAGATTTTCCTGTAATAGAATACCATGAGAAAGCTACCACTAGTCGAGGTAAGAAGTCTAAAACAAATGAAGACACTGATATATATCCTAAATCCAAATATAAAGAGGGAAATTGATGAATATGAGGATTACACTACAAGCCCAGTTCAGACTCCAGTCAAGCAGAAACAACGATCTATAGTTAAGAAGAATGCAAAGGGTAAAAAACTGAGAAAAAATTAAACACTTGTACCTAAATTCCCTAGAAGGAATTCCACCAGAGATGCCAATAAATATAGATCTGAATTTACCTACCCCTGTAGAGTAATATCCAGAATTTAAAGTGAAAGCAAGGAAGGAAAAAGACAGAGTAAAGGAGTTGCTAACACAACAGGGATAAATGTTTTGGGAACTGTAGCTATGTTTTCTTATGGAAGCACTACATCTACATGCATTTCTTCAGTCAGTGGTACTGGGAATATCTTATTTTATGGCAGTGTTGCAAATGTTGCAGTTTTACAGGCTTATTTACTTAGTTCTATCATCCAACAATCTACCTTTCTTTTCTCTATATCACCTGCTCTCTTTGGAATATCATACAGTGAACCTATGGTACCACAAAAGGTGTCTCACAATTGAAATCACCCATTCTATGAACCTCATATGGTGTCTCAACAGTTGGCTTATATAACCTCAAAAAATAAGCAGAGCAGAAATCAGACATACTCTGTTTTTTTTTCCTGTTTTAGTCTTTATCCTCAAGAGAGGTTTCAGAATAGATGGAGATGAATTCGTTGAAACCAAAAGAGTTTTTTGTTGTTAACAGGCCCCTTCACAAAAACCTCTCTCATTTTTTACACAGCTATCACCGTTTGGGAGATACGAAGAGATTGTTGGACCTTATTTTTCAGGAATTTCACAATAAATAATTTCCTATTTTAGTCACTAATTTTGGGCGAGGTTGCAGAACAACTGGAGATAAGTTTTTGGAAACAAAAAAAGGTTTTTGTTGGGAACATGCCCCTTTACAAAAACTCTCTCGGTTTTTACACAGCTATCATTGTTTGGGAGATACGAAGAGATTGTTGGACCCTATTTTTCAGGAATTTGCCGAATTTATTTTCCTAAAAAATCTCACAGACTACAGCTGACAAGCCACTTCATCAATTCAACTTGGAGATCAGATTTTGTCTTCTCCTTGATTATTTGAACAAAAAACTAAATATAGATGAGGAGGTTTTCAGATCATTTTCTTTTGGATCTTGATAAATATGTATTATTTCTATATAAGCAGGGTAGAAGGAGAAGTAAGGGGGTGGATAAGTTGGGAATTCATGGACCTATTTTGAAAATCCGTTGCAAGACAGTTTATATTCCACATTGATACTAAATGGAAAAGGCATGTTGATGGTCAGATTTTCTTTTATTTCATATTCTATTTCTTTTCTTACTTGAAGTCATATTTTCTGTTGCAATGCATTGATTTCTTGATCTTAAGTAACACAGTGAAAACTTTACTATTCTTGTTTATTATCAAGATTTGTCTTCAAGTACATGTTCTTGTTTCTCAATGATATTTTGAAATAAGAAATATATATGGGGTTGACAAATTGAATACTTTCATATATTTCTTTCTTTATTTACCTTATTGTCTTATCTATTAATGTGACTACCATTTACTAAATCAATGAGTTATTTTCTGGCTTTATTTTGAGTTATGTGTTTATTTTGAACTCTTGAACCAACTTTCAACCATTTTCTAAAAACTTATTCAGAAAACCCTTAAAAATACCATTGCAATAACCTAATGATGCCCTAGATTTCCCTCTCACAGTCAAGTACAACTTTAGGGACTAACAATAGTGATGGACTTAGATTACAACTGCAGTAGAAGGCAATTGCAGCAATAAAGACATCTAAGAGGTATTGTTGGTAGAGTTTGGGAAAAGACACTTTGTTCAAAGGAGCGATTGGAAAGTGACCAATTGCACAACAATTATGATAGCGACAATGTGGATTGATTGAAAAAGTCAATTGCAAATGGATGCATGAGTCCAGGAAGCAGACTTGGAGGATAGTAGGTTCTTGAGGATGTTGTTAAGTATGATAATGAATTTAAGTGGGGGAGGATGGAAGGCCCTAACCTTGAATGGCTTCAGGTGCCTTTGCCATGAGATCACCTCAATGGTTATTACCAACATATACAGACACAATGAGAGATTGATGTCGAGAAGTGTTGGTTTCGAGCACCCTTGCACACTGGCAAGGTCCACCATAGATTGGTCAAGTGCCCTTGCACAAAGACTGGGTGCACTGTAGAAATTGACATTCATATAAATTGCCTTCTCTTGTGCACAACTTGGTGAGAGAAGGAAAATAAGGTTATCGTAGATAGACTTGTCCGTAGGCATGCACTATGCATGATAGAGTTATGCACAAGAGAAGACAGTTTAGATGAATGTCGATTTTTGGACACACTAAGAGAAGCTTGGCGAAGAGAACTTGGTGAGAGAAGGAAAATAAGGTTATCGTAGATAACCTTGTTCATAGGCATGCACTATGCAAGACAAACAAAGTGGCAAAGAACTTGTCTGGATTATAGATGACTTGGTTGGGGGCATGTCGGCTGGGTGCATGTTAGTTGGATGCACTTCGACTAGGTACACTTATTGGGCATACTTTTTGGGTGCTCCCCGTCGAGCGCACTTTCTAGGTGTACTTAGGTGCATGTCATTTGGGTGCACTCAGATGCACTTTCTAGGCACACTTGGATGATCTCAACACACTTGGATGCATGATAGTTGGAATTGAATGCATTGCTAGGAACACCATTAGACATTAGACACACCATTGAATGTTGTGGGTGTGTGGCACATGGTGCACAACACCATGGAACATAGACATCAACAAACAAGTCATGAGGGGCATAATTGAGTTAGATGATTGGGCACTTGGGTCCACTTGGAATTGAAGGAGCTTGCACGACACCTAAGAAGAAAGCAAAGTGAAAGACAAGTCTACTATGAAAGGAGGATGCCTCAAAAGTGCTAAAGAATTCAAAGAAGAAGGAGGTAAGAAAGAGTGCAAAGTGTTATGTGGTTGTGTTAAGTTTAGGGTTGGCATAGCAGGATGAACTTGGCACTGACTAAGTGAATGGAAGAAGAAGAAGTGACCTATAGGAGGTAGGCCTACAATTACTTTAGGGGTTGGATTTACGGTTCTTTTAGGCAATTGTACCTTGTGTAATTGTAGTCTATAAAAGAGATGTAGGGAGTTGGCCTAGCTCCTTTGTTGTACATTGTAACATTCTTCACATAAATAAATCTAAGGCGTCCATCTTGGGTGTTACCTATACATATGCATTGTGGTTGCTTTACTTGGATGATTGTTTCATTCCTTGTTTTGCTTTGTGTTGGCTAAGTATTAAAATATTAGCTAAGTATAAGTATTATTGGGATAGTTTAAAGGCCATGGTTGGACTTGTTCCTACTATTAAATGAACTTGGTTAAGTATGACTTAGTTACATTTAGTAGACGACAACTTAAGGCAAAGTTATGTGCAAACCTTAAATGAAGAGATGTAGTCTAGTTGTAGTAGGCACAAGCTAGCCAAGCCCATACGACCAAGGCAAGGTATTACCACATGGCCTCAGGTGCCAAAACAAAGTTAAAGAACCCCAAGTTTGAAAAAAAAAATCAAGTAAACTATAAGTCCATAACAACGCACCTCTTATAACATTACACTAAATGAAAATTAACATCTATATATATATAAATAAAAACACTACACCAACACATGCTTCATTTTCCACACATATTTCACACATCAACCAATAAATCAACTTTGATAAACAAAACTTTATCCAAAAACATTACTATCATCTAATCATGCTCTAAAAATTTCACATAATCACATACATGTCACCTCAATACTCATGCTCTTACAAATTCTAATATCATATAAAAAATATAAAAAATTAAAACAACATCACCTAAAGATGAATCTAATATCATATTAAATAATATAAAAAATTAAAACAAACCCATAAAGATAAAAGAAATACAAAGAGAATAAACTTTGCACCGCTACTTATTATATGCACAATGCATGCATACACAACCGTGGGAATGTTAAAACGTTCAACTTCCCATGATATCAAAGACCATATAATTTACAAATAAATCAAAATAAAAATTTTGCCAAAAAGTGCGTTTTGACACTGCTCCAAAATATATTTTTTATAACATTGCACCCTTAGGCCTTAAATCCTAGTGTTTCCTTGAGAATATATAGATTCAATTTTACTTTAAAGCTTTTTCCACTAATAAAATTGTGGGCGAAACATTTACTCCCCAAATTGGCCTTTCACTTGATTTAATTACTTAAATAATCTCTTTCCATAAAGAAACAAAACATTTCTTAGATTTTGAACTTTGGTGGAGAATTAAAATGGGAGCGTTATGGAGTATGATATGATAACATGGACTCAAATTGCCCCCTTTTCAGGTATTATTTTGAAATTTGGTAAATAATTGATAGTTGAAATCTCCGTATTCATTGATTTGTTTGTTTTTTTATATTGCAATTTTGAGGTTTTGGGTTGATTTAGAGATCTTGAAAAATATTAAGATTTTAATTTTTAGTTTTTAAGATTGTGGTTTTGGAATATATATATTGTAAAATTTTGATTTCTAGTGGATTTTTACCAAAAAAAAATGTTGGAAAAACAAGACACTTCGAGTGCTAATTATCCTATGGCTATCAACATCTATTTAATCATAGAACCAAAATTGTGTTAGCAACTTTATTTCATTTTGAAATTAAATCATTCAATCACTTAGGTTTAGTTCATAAATAGTGCTATTCGTCATAAACATCGATTTCCGTCATGTAACTTTGCTCTTTTAACCCACCTTACATGTGCCACTTATCCCAATGCCCATCACCAAGTTCTTTGGATTGAGAATTGGGTGATGGGTATTGGGATAAACTTAAAAAAGGCAAGGTGCTTTGAGTTCCAATTATCCCACAACTATCAACACCTACTTAACCATGGACCAAACCCGTTTGAAAACTCCATTTCATTTTGAAATTAAATCATCTAATCCACTCAAATTTGGTCCATAAATGACGTTATTTGTCATAAACCAATGGTTTTCATTGTGTAACATTGCTCTTTTAAACCACCTTGCATGTGCCATTTATCCCAATGCCCATCACCTAGTTGTCTATATGGAGGAAAATAAAACATTTTAGACTATCCTCTGGGTGGGGATATTGTTCATCAAATGCACCCCTGTAGTTGTGCCCTTTATATTGCCTCATTGTATGGATTGTAGTGGTAGGGGTGGGTTCCATGAGTGCCACATGTCATTGCTCCTATTTTTTATACTGAGGATTGTACTTCACTATGAGAACCTTCTAATCATGTAGCAAACTTCTCCCTAAGTGTCGAGTTCCAACAACATAAGAATCCAGAGCTCCAATCTAATTTAGAACTCTAATTGATTTATCGATAGTCTAAATCAATTCAAAGTTGGACAAAACCCCTAAGAGCATTGCTCCACCATACACAAAACTTGGATCATGGTAGAACTTATATCATGCTTGAAATTTCTATCAAATTCATGTTAATTCACTTACAGAAAGAAGATCATTTGTTCCAATAAAAATGTACAATGTTAACACCATCCACTAATAATACAAATATATACATCACATAAAAATAAAATGAGTTAATAAGTAAACAAACTCAATGTTTTGAGCAACTTATTTTTTTTCTACACAAAATTCCTTTCCATTCTAATTATTATTTAAAATTGCGAGAATCTAAATTATCATTAATGAAAAAAATCTATAACAAAATTTCAACTAAAATTGTGAGAATCTAAATTATCATTAATGAAAAAAAAATCTATAACAAAATTTCAACCAAATTTAGAACCCGGACAAAATTTCGGCCAAATTTAGAAGTGAATTTTGCCCGAGATGAAGTGGGTTTGTCGGATATCCACTTATTACTCAGCGTGAGGCGAGTTCCGCGACATTCACCTTCTGCCTATCTTTTGTACCTGTCAAGTAATGAATCGTCA
>JASDQU010406925.1:0-10617 GCA_032191745.1 Picea mariana
TTGGATTTCATCACCAACTAGTACGATCATCGAGATAAGGTTTTTTTTGCTTGGTTTGATTCCTATATTTGATTAGTGCATGTTGTTTATTTTTCGTTAGTTGGCCATAGATTTTTTTCCGTCGAATTTTTTCCGCCAACATCAACCCTCCATATCGTTCGCGTAGGGTACAGGGACTTCCCCCAGTAAATACGGAAGATTCTACCCCTTTACCCACTCATTCTATGGAGGGTTCTCCTCAACAGAGCGAGGTCCACGAAATTATAACCTCACACGAGGAAGTTTCCACCTCTTTAGAAAATTTTCGAATTGTTTTGGATTCTATGGAGGCTGTCCGCATTCCTGCGAGATATTAAAGGTGTTTTCTCCAGGTGAATTCAGCCAGAGAACTTGTTGTCATTGATCCTTCTGAGATTCCGACCGGGTCTCATTTGGGCCCTCAAGTTGGAGACCCCCTTTGGACTGTTGACATAGTTTGCAGCTCACCTCGCACTGTGTGAGACCTTTACGGATTAGGAATAGGTGTTGATATACCTGTCATATCCAAAATACCCGAAACATTTGTTACCTATACTGTACCTTTAGATCATTTTACTGGTACAACCATTAGTTCAACCACATCGTTCGTTGGTCCGAACATGCAGTATGTTGGTCCAAGTTCCACTATTTCTCTCCAAATGGCCCATTCTATGATGGTCCCTGATGTTGGGACTATTCCCACCGCTAACGTGGTGGTTAGCCAAGCTCCCATTGGTACACCACTTTCATCTAGGCCTTCCTCGTCACTTCCCCTTGCGTACAAAGCACCAAATTCTTTCGTTGTCAACACTACCCAGGTTATACCCAAAAGTTCTATACCTATACAACAACCCAGAGGGACTGGTTTTGGTTGCTCTAATCCATTAAGTGGCACCGATCAGTCGTTTACATCTGGTTTCCAAACTCCAAGGACTCAACCTCATGCTGGGGGAAAACCTCCTTTTGGAGGGAAACCTCCATTTGGAGGGCAACCTCATGCTAGGGGTAACCTCCTTTCAGAGGGAAACCTCGGTTTGGAGGGAAACCTCCTTTCTGATGGAAACCTCTATTTGGGGGGAAACCTTATGCTGGGGGACAACCCCAAACTGGAGCCCATCATCAACCTTATGGACACACTGCATCTACAACGCCCAATCCGTGGAACATCCCTTTCCCAGGAAACCCACAGTTCTTTGGGGGGAATAATCCTCAAGCTCTACAACAACCTCATCTTTCTCAAGGGACTAATCTATATCCTCCTTATCGAAAAAATGTTTACCCCCCCTATGGGAAAATACCAAATCCAAATTATAATCCTCAAAACCCATCAATTTATCCTCCACTCGCACATGTTTCTCAACCCTCCTCAAATCTTGTTTACTCTGGTCAGCAACAACGGTATGCAGGAGGACCTACTGGTTACAATTTTCCACCTAACCCAGTTTACAGTCCTACTAGTGTCCCTATGCCACACCATTATCACCCTTAGGTTAACCGACAACTACCTTTCCTTGCTACTCTAGATCTCCTAGACTTGTCTCGGTTGACCAATGATCCTAGACGTCATTATCCTTTCTGGCCAGTGATTTCGGATATACTACCTTCTGATATTCCAAAATTTGACGGTAAACCTAGAGAAGACCCAAATAACCATGTGATGAATTTCCATTTGTGGTGTTCATCAAACTCCTTAATGGACGATTCTATACGTTTGCATCTTTTCCAGCGAACACTTACGGGTTTAGCATCCAAGTGGTATATTGAAATGCCACATGGTTCTTTTCAAGACTTCAACTCCCTTTCCATGTACTTTTTCACACACTTTCAACTACCCATTTGATACAAGATGAATATTGAACTCTTGACCTCCCTTCGTCAGACCAACTCCATGCACATCTCTGATCATATTCATGAATGGAGGCGATGACGAAGGTTGATCAAAGAAATCATTCCTGACCAAATATTGGTGGAATCGTTTACTAAATCACTCTTACCCTCGATTTCTCAAGATGTCACCATGGGTGGTGTAGTCACCGAGGAAGAGGCCATTGCTCAGGCTCAATACTTAGATTTGGTTTATTCCCAATCTGGTACTTTGTATGAATTAATCCCAAATGCCACCTGTGCAAACACCGATCCATCCAAACCTTAATCCTCATCACATTCAGATGGAATTATTGGTTCCGTCGAAACCCAATCTCTATCCCAGTCGAATGGAACAACTAACCGATCTTCTTCGACATTGGCTCCCAGTTCAACCACACTCTCCTCTATCTCCCCCCAAACTCAAATGTCTTAGGTGAATGCAGTTCAATCTGCCCCTTCACAATAATCCTGAGGTAAGAAAAAGGAAAACAACAAAACCAAAAAGAATAATAACAATGAACAACCTAAATCTCAAAACCCACCACCTTCTACTGAAAAGAAACCGTGGAAGAAACTGAAATTCCCATGTCTTATTTGTGGTGACGATCACTACACTCGAGACTGTCCACATCGCAATGAAGTGGAAAATTTTTTCAAGGGGAATTCCCAATCCGTCGTGCTTACTCAGCCTTTTCCTCAACAACAATCTATGGTTGCTCAAACCCCCTCTCCAGGGGGCAGTTCCAACCACCCTTCTTATGATTAAGCCTCGACAAGTGCCCATATATATCTATTTAATGGGATTGATTTAACCACCCACTCTATGACCTACGACACACTAGTTAAACCTGACAAAGGAAAGGTCACTAATGGTTCTTTACCGGATCCATCACCATCCTCCTTTAGCTCTCCATCTATCAGTCCTCCGTCTGGATCACTTCAGATCGAGAAACCTACATTCAACTCTATATTACACCCTCCTAAGAGCACTATCCGTAAATCTACCTTTAATCCTAGTTCGCGTGATGCCCAGAACTACAACATTGTTGAAGATTTGGCTCAAACACCATGTGCTATGTCTACGTTAGAAGTTCTACAGCACTGCCCCAGTCAACATAGAATGCTCTTGGCCGCTATTAGTTCTTTTGATCCTTAGTCCTCCAAAAATATCATGTTTAACCTGGATAATTTTATATCTCGACTCTCTCACCAACTTGCTTTCCAAGTTGATGTTGTTGCTCACAATCAACAAATTCACCGAACTATTTTGGATGAGGGAGCCTCTACTTGTGTCATGTATTTAGCCTGCTAGAAAAGCTTGAAATCACCCGCACTTAACAAATCCCCAACGATGTTGTGTGCATTCGATGGGTGAGGTTTTCATCCTCACGGACTATTACAGTCCTTAACTATTCAATTAGGCGGAAAAATTGTTACTGTTTATGTCGAGGTGGTTGATGCTCCTCTCGATTACAACCTGTTACTTGGAAGAAGTTCGTTTTATGCCATGAATCTCATAGCTTCTTCGGTGTTTCGATGTGTACAATTTCCCCATCAAGGTAAAATTGTCACCATCGATCAGTTAGATTATTGTACACCTGACGATTGCACTCCTGCTACCAACAATATTCCCTTTTTGGGAGATACCAAGATCACGTATGAAAGCATTGGTGTTGGCTTGTTGAAAGACTCTAGCCTTATGGGTACCTTCCCTACACCACTTCCACCGACCACACATCATATTGCCACAATCAATATGAATTCAACTATGGTTTACCAATCCTTGGAATCATCTGAGCCTTGGATTGTACCTAGTCCTTTAGAATTCGATGCACTAGGTGACACCATTCCACCTATTCCATCCGAAACCTCATACGTTGCTATCCAATCCACCTCTCCCTCCTCGGATGACCAACATCTATTGGCAGCCGACAGTTACTCGATGCCATCATGGTTAAATTCCTTGTCGTGTATGTTTGACTACATTTCCCAAATTTTTCCTTCCACTAAATATATAATGGAAATTCTTACTATCGATGACGTACCTTGGGATGCTAGCCATCATCGGTCCTCTTTTCTTCCACCTCTTGAAGAAATTCAGGAAGACATACACTATTTCTTCCCTCCTGATGTTGTCGATTTTCCATAATCTCCCATACTCACACAAGATACTCTTTCTTAGGGGAATTTGGGAAACATTTCATCTACTATCGTTATTGACATTTCGATCAAGGAAGGTGTTGTGGAAAACATTAACCTCTGTGCTAATTATTCACCCGAGGAAGTGGTCTCTTATACTGCTTTATTTAAATAATTTCATGATGTCTTCGCTTGGAGCTACGAAGAGATGCTCAGGATCGATCCATCGATCGTTGTGCATGATATTAAAACCTACCCAGGTGTCAAACCTATTCGATAGAAACTCCACTCGGTCCATCCTAATAAGACCACGGCCATTAAGGAACAAGTTGAAAAGTTATTGAAATATGACTTCATTTATCATGTCCCCTTGATGGAATGGGTTTTGAACATTGTTCCGGTTACTAAGAAACATGGGACCATTCACATCGGTGTTGATTCAAGGGATCTCAATAAAGCTTGTCCGAAATACAACTACCCTACACCCTTCATCGACCAGATTATTGATAATTGTGTGGGTAGCATAATTTTCTCTTTTATGGATGGTTTCTCAGGGTACAACCAGATTGACATTTTACCTGGTGATCAACATAAGACAACCTTCATATGCCCGTGGGGAAATTTCTCCTATCGAAAACTACCATTTGGCCTTAAAAATGTTGGTGCTACATTCCAATGAGCCATGTCATATGCTTTCCACAATATCAAACATATTGCGGAACCTTACCTTGATGACTTACCTGCCCACTCATACATTCGATCAGACCATTTTGGTCATCTATGGGCGATTTTTCTTCGATGTCGGTTCTACCGTATTCATTTGAACCCACATAAGTGTATTTTTGCTATTGAATCAGGCTGACTCCTTGACTTTGTTGTCTCCAAGGATGGGATTTGGGTGGATCCCTTAAATATTAGAGCTATCCTAGATTTACCCCCACCTAAAAACTTGAAACAACTCCAAAGTTTGCAGGGTAAAGAAAACTTTCTTCATCGGTTCATTTGTAACTATGATGACATCACTAAAGGATTCATGAAATTGTTGCAAAAAGACACCCCTTTCATCTGGGATGACACTACTCAATGATCTTTTGAGGCTCTTAAGAAAGCACTGACCAACACTCCTTTGTTGCATCCTCTAGACTATACGAAGGACTACATCCTTTACTTAGCGGCCTCTACTTTCACTATTTCCATGGTGTTAGTTCAAGAGGACTCCTCCAGTGAAGAACATGTGATTTATTATTTGAGGAAAAGCCTATTTGGACCAGAGCTTCGTTATTCACATGTTGAGAAGTTGGCTTTGGCAACCATCATCGATGTCCATATATTTTGTCACTACATTTTGGTACGCACCACCACAGTTATCGTAGACTCAAACCCCATGTATCATATTCTGACACATCAAGTCCTTGGGGGAAAATACTCCAAATGGATCGTCATCCTTTAGGAATTCGATCTTGAATTTGCTAAGTCAAAATCTAAAAAGTCCTTGGTGTTTGCGGAGCTCATCTGCAATTTTTCCCGTGCTAATGAAGACACTAAGCCTATAGATTCTCTCCCCGATGAATCTCTATTCCTCATTATCATTTTTTATTCTTGGTATGGAGACATCCTTCTTTATCTCTAGACCCAACGTTTTCAGCTCGATATCTCTCGTGAAGAACATCATCGTATTTTCCCCCATTCCCGTCGTTACCTTATAAATGAAGACACTTTATATTGTCGTGGAATTGAAACTATCCTGCAACGATGTGTGACTGATGAAGAGGTTGAACGCATCCTCAATGACTGTCACCTTGGAGCCTATGGTGGTCACATTTTTGGGATGGCTACAACCCATAAAAATTTACGTGCTAGTTACTTTTTTCCCTCAATCTTCAAGGATTGTATTGAGGCCGTCAAAAAGTGCTCACCCTGCCAAGTTTTTCATAAAAAGGCACACACCCACCCTGCTCCGTTCCATCCCATTATTTCCACTAGCCCCTTTGCCAAATGGGGCATTGATTTCATGCAGTGTAAGCCTACCTCAGCCAGGTGGCACGGTTATATAATTGTCGCCATCGATTACTTTAGAAAATGGGCTGAGGCTATGCCTACCTTTTTGAATGATGGTCGTACTGCAACTCTTTTCTTGTTTAACCACATAATCACTTGCTTTGGTGTTCCACAAGCCATTTTTCACTGATCATGGTTCACATTTTCAAAACCAGATGATGAGTGAGTTGCATGCTAGGTTGGGTTTTTTCCATGAGAACTCATCCCCGTACTATCCTCAAGCAAATGGACAAGTTGAAGCTATCAACAAGGTCCTCAAAACTATGATTCAACGGATGGTAGGGGAAAACAAGACATCCTGGCATATACAACTTTTCTTTTCTCTCTGGGCTTACCATACTTCAGTGAAAACTGCTACTGGATTCACTCCCTTCCAGCTAGTATATGGAATAGAAGATGTTTTACCAATTGAGTGTGAAATTCCCTCATTGAAACTCAAAGTAGAACTCATGCCCCACACCTCTGCTGAAGAAGAACGTTTCTTACACTTGACTAGGCTAGATGAAACACGTCGGGATGCCTCTCTCATTAACGTGACGTATCAAAAATGAATCAAGAATCAATATGACACATCCATCCACCCTCGTACTTTTGCAGAAGGAGACTGTTAAGCCCTAATGTTGGCTCATTACCCCTTAATTGGGGCATATTATATTAGTAATGCTATTTTATTTATGTCGGATTTAGGCCATTAGTTGTAATTTAGATTAGTAATGTTATTTTAATTATGTCGGCTTTAGGCCATTATTTGTAATTATACCTCCTAGTCTCCTATATATACCAAGGAGACATTTTCATTTTGAATCATCTTGTACTTGAACATTTTAAGTGGGGTAAAAGGAGGTTGCCCCCTCGAAGAGGCTTATTATCTGAAATTATCTCAGTTTCAAGGCGTTGAGTACTTTTCCTGAGGTTTTTCCATGCTATATTGATGTTTGGTTCTTAACAGAGACCTAGTCATCGTTTATGACTAGGCTCATGACAAGTTAGGGATAGGTAAGTTAGAACCTATATGGCATGGTACTTACATCATGAAACATGTTTTACATAGAGGTGCCTATGAGCTAGTTGACTACGATGGAATCTCCCTAGGTGAGCCCCAGAACGAGATTTACCTTAAGAAGTACTACGCTTAGAACATCTAGCATGCATGCTTTGTACACTATTGTATTTTAGTTTGGTGTGTCTTTTTCTTTTGCGTGCTCAAGTTTTTTCCCTAGCCACTTATACTATGTCTTGTGTTTTCATGTGCAAATGACGTCTTCCTTTCCTATCTTTGTCAGGTTTGCGGATGGTGCTAATCGAAACACCTAGAATGTTGCTTCTGCAGCCTAGGTCATTTACCACTCTGATGAGTTGGTGAGTTCAGGAGGTATATGCTTAGGATCGACAACTAACAACATGGCAGAATATCATGCTGTCATCATAATTTTAACCGAAGCCTCCTCCCTAGGTGTTTCTCGCATGATCGTCAACCTAGACTCCCAACTTGTGGTCTGTCAACTTAATCGAATCTACTCTATTTGCAATCCTATCCTACTACGTCTCTAATTACGAGTTCATCGTCTTGAACGAATGTTTGATTTTATCGAATACAGACATATACCAAGAGAACTCAAGACCATTTCAGATTCGTTAGCTAATTACATCATGGATAGGTATCTCCCACATAGATAACTTTTCATAAAGGAAATAAATCACATAACATATCATCATGTAAATTAAAACACATCACATAAAAGAGATCATTATTTGAAAATCACTTGGGACTGTAAAAAATAAAAAATGTATATATATACAACGTGACTAAAAATGTTTCATTACATCAAAATGGTACATAGATAGGAAAAATGTGGGTCCTCACACCCATAAACATCATCATACAGACTATACAATCATCAGGAAGATCCTAATCTGCCTGTATCACATTATGCTTCGAGTAACATATCACTGCGCAAGCTACTCACCTCAGTAAAGAGTTAAGACTCTCAGACACTCCCACAGTGTGTCTTTGTAGATGTAGTGGCACTTCCCGCCTCCTAAGAGGAGGGATACCCGTTGTGAGGCCTTGTAGGTTTCTTTCAACCTCTTGCTGCTACCCCTTGACCTACCACTATCTGAGCATCCCCGCGATGCCCCAGTGCCAACATTTTTTCCGAATTTGTTGCTCCCCTATCTGCACAATGAAACAATATGTATGTTAAAAATATTATATGTACCCCCAAAAAAATAATATAAAGTTTTAAAATAAAATAAAAACTTGACAAGATTGTTTTGGTTTCTTTCCTGACAAGTCCCAATCCTCCCCTTCTGGAAGAACCAATTCCATGCTTCCCCAAAAATCCACTCTGGCATATGGAAAGTCTTCTATCACGATCAATTGGCATCTCAGCCAAGCAAAGAAATCACCAATGAATCTGAACTCTGAATCTGAGCCTAACCTCAGAGACAAGCTAGTCCATCGCTCCATACATGGTTCTCCCACTGGACGTACTGCTAATGAAATATGAGGTTTCATCTGAGGAATACGTTCTAGGAAGAATGAAACCAAGAATGAACCATACTCGAACTTCTTCTGCTGCCCTTCTCTGCATCTCATAATTTTCTCCTTCACATTCTGAAGGAACCCTGCACTCTAGTTAAACAGTGTTGGCTCTAGACACTGTAAAACATAGGCCATCTCTGATCTTGAAACTAGGTGCGAGCTGGTACTTCTCTCTATACTCATAATGGAAAACAAAATGGACCAAAGAGGTAGATCTCTGATGTCTTTAATTGCAATTATACCTCCCACTAATCTCAATCCTGGGACACAATGGTTTTCCAAGTACTCATCCACAGGCGTAGGAAGTTCCCTATGTTCGGATAAAACTCATCCACAGGGGGGGCCCTCTTATCCAAAGGCCTGTCAGGAAGTATACATATTCCAACTCGATGGTTAGAATATGCGTTGCAATTTGAAACCCTTGTTCCGCGACGTTTCATAGCCCGATCATATGCTCGAGAAGAAGAATCTCTTTCTTCATTTTTTTCATTTTGAAGAACTTGAGGAGACTGCAATTCCTTAATGCGGCCCTTGATTGGGGACTTTGCAAGGAAGCCACATCATCAAGCTCATGCTCTCTTTCTTTCCACTTGATCATGATTTTTTCCGAAGTTACCTGCAATCATCGACAACCAAAATTCACTAGTCATGCTTTTTCGGCAATTTTTGAGCAATTGAAAACCTTTAAAAAAAATGTTTTCTCTTTCTATGAGGCCAGCACCCCCTTTATATTCACATCAGGGCACCAACTCTCCCTCACAATGGCCACCAGGGCACTCTAAAAATTAAAACGCTCCCCTTCACATTTTGAGAAAGCACTGGCCGTTTTGGGAATTGTTTGTTGTGATTTTTGGGCAGCGCCCCCTCCACCACTACATTAGAGCATTGGTGTGCCTTCATCATATTGCATGGGTGCTTACAAAATCGGGCAACACTCCCCCACTAAGTCTAGAGGAGCACCGAGCCCTTTTGGACGCTTGAGACAACCCAGGGCATGAATTTTTGCACCCAACTATTGCCTAAAAACAAAATTTGAACCATACAAATTAGAGAGAGGAAGAAGAGAACCAACCGGGTCCAAACGGTGAGGAAAATAGATGACCGTAGCTCTGGCACTAAGAAATTCAAGATTCACCCTCCAAAGCACAAATTCTCCACTGCTACAAATCTTTGCACAAATGAAATGGTAAATGATAGTTTTACCGGTTTTTACTATTATAAATTTCATTTTTGCCTAAGATATAGTTATTTTTGGGTTTTGAAAAATATTTTGGAGGCCTTATTAATACCCTGAAATACAATTTTGTCATTATTGGAAGGTTTCGGAGCAGTTTTGTTCGTTTTTATCTTGTCACATTCACGAGCATAGTCTTAGTTCGTTCTCACGCTAAAAGAACATAAGAATGCACTGGGTAAATGTTTATCTCTTTTTCAGACCCGCATGGATATACGAAAAAGTAACCCCCTGGGGTCGTCTTTAAGCTCTTTTCAGACTCTCTAAACATGAAAAGATCTCCGAGTGATCTTTCTTCCTTTCCCACTCGTTAAAAGGTTTGAAAGGGCATCTTTCGAGTGATAATTTATCTCTTTTTCATCCTTGCGAGACTAACATTATGAAAAAGGACAATACTGGAGTCGTCTTTAAGTCATTTTCAGACTCTCTAAATATGAAAAACCATTGAGTTTACCTTCTCTAGACTCGTTAAACAATCATACATTGAAGGGGCCATATGGGACCAAACCCTTACTTCTTCCAGTTTGTAGTGTACCTATTCACTACCCGGGTTCACACTAAACCCTCGGTTCACCATTCATTACATGTATTTAAAAACAAATGCATTTAACCAGGATTAAACGCACTTAATTCACAGAGTAAAATATATAAGTTACTGTTACCATTAACAACCATAACCTGCAACAGTATTTCATTTACACAACGGAAAAACATGATACAAAACAGTACAGTCATGCTCAAATGTGTTAAAACATAA
>JASDQU010406928.1:7778-18438 GCA_032191745.1 Picea mariana
TCTTAAAGAAAACGATTTGTGACTTCTGCTGCTAGTCATGGCCATGGCTAAGGCGTGCGTTTTTATCAGCAAAGATCCAGTGTTGTTTCAGCATAGTTTCCAGCACTGTGTTTCAGCCCAGCGCTGTGTTTCAGCATATGTATCAACACTGTGTTTCAACAACTGTTCCAGCCCTGCATTCCAGCATTTGTGTTTCAGCATCTGTGTTCCTGCATTTGTGTTCCAGCATCTGCGTTCCAGCATCTGTGTTCCAGCATCTGTGTTCTAGCATCTGTGTTCCATCATCTGCGTTCCAGCATCTGTGTTCCAGCATCTGTGATTCAGCTTCTGTGTCTCAGCATCTGTGTTCCAGCTCTGTTTCAGCACTGTGTTTCAGCATCTGTGTTTCAACATCTGTGTTCCAGCATCTGCATTCCAGCACTTGTGTTTCCAACTAACCAACTGATTGTCATCATCAATGACAATAACCAACCGATTTCCATCATCAATGACAATAACCAATCGATTTCCATCAATGAAAACCTTTACAGTCTGTGTCATCTCTGCTATAGCCATATTCCAACACTGTAAGGAACTCATGTCAATCACATGTGTAGTATCACTAGCATAATGTCTCAAAAAATATACATGAAAAAAATCATGTATACGCCTCAAAGAATCATGCAAGGCTAGTTGATAGGCCACGGGTCATTTTTTTTCCACAACTTTGAAAGGTCCCACTAACCTAGGAGAGAGTTTAGCATCCTTTCCAAACTTGATTAAACTCTTGTGTGGTTTCACCCGCAAGAAGACTTGGTCGCCAACTTCATAATTGTGGTCAACGCGATGCGCATCAACATAACTCTTCTACCGATCTTGCGCTTTTTTAATCCTTTGTTTTATTGTTTTCATTTTATCTTCCATTTCTTGGATCTATTTTGGTCCTACCATTACCCTATCCTCAAGTCAATCCCAACTCAATGGCATCTGAAATGGTCACCCGTAAAGAAAATCAAATGGTGCCATCTTAATGGTACTTTGATAGCTTTTGTTGTACGCAAACTCTACCAGTGGAAAGAACTCTTCCCAATGCTTATGTTGGTCCATCACATACATATGCAACATATCTTCCAAAATTTGGGTCATTCTTTCTATTTTCCCATCGGTCTCAGGGTGATATGATGTACTAAAGTTAAGTTGAGTCCCCAAAGCCTCTTGTAAACTGGTCCAAAAACATCCTGTAAACACCGATCCTCTATCGGATATGATCCTTTTTGGGCACACCATGTAACCTCACAATCTCACTGATAAAAAATCTAGCTATGTCTAGCACCTATTATGTCTATGCACAAGAATAAAATGTGCACTCTTTGTAAGAGTGTCAACTACCATGAAAATTGAGTCATGTCTGTTTGCCGTCATTGGAAATCCAACAACAAATTCCATTGAAATGACCTCCCATTTCGATTTCAGAATAACGTGTGGCTATATTAATCCGACCAGATGTCTATACTCAACCTTCAATTGCTTACATTATATACATCTCGCCACGTAGTTAACTATACCCTCCTTCATTCCTTTCCATAAGAATAAGGGATTAAGGTCTGCCCTCATCTTCGTGACTCCAGGATGAGCCATGTACACTGTCTATGAGCTTCCTTTAAGATCAAACTTCTCAATTAGTTATTATGCGGTACAAAAATATGGTTATTATACCTCATCAACCCATCGTTTTCCAATGTATATCCTTCAAACCTTGGTACCATCATGGTGTATTTTCCAATATTTTCCTTAACCTCTTTATACCAGTCATCGTCAAACTGTATAGTTAGAATGTTTTCTCGAAGATTCATCTGAAGATGTATCACCGAAAATATGTGTGGTCTCTGACTCAACGCATCTTCCACTTTCTTCATTGTTCCTCTTATGTAGGAAATTTCAAAATTGTATTCTCTAAGCAATTATGACCAATGCCTTTGTTGTTCATTCAAGTCACTTTGTGTAAATATGTGTTTCAATGCACAATGGTATGTTTTTAATTCAAATTTCTGTCCAATTAGATAGTGTATCCACACTCTTAATGCGTAAACAATGGCCAATAAATCCAAATCATGTGTTGCATAGTTATCCTCATGCCTTCTTAATTTATTTGAGATGTAAGCGATCACTCGACTGTCTTGCATCAAGACTCCACCTAAGCCTTCCTTGGATGTGTATGTGCATACCAAGAATTTGTTGTCCATGTCAAGGACTTTTAATATTGACATTTTCGTCAACATCCCCTTGAGCCTTTGAAATTCTTCTGCACACTTCTCTATCCATACAAAATTCTTGTTTTTCGTCTGCAATTCCATGATCAGATTAGCTATCTTCGGAAAAACCTTCGACGAACTGTCAGTAATATCCTGCTAAAACCATAAAGATGAGTACTTATGGTAAGTTTGTTAGCGTAGGCCATTCCATAATATCCTCTACCTTCATTGGATCCATAGTGATTCCCTCGTTGGATATAACATGCCCTAAGTAATGAATCCTTGATTGGTAAAAAGAACATTTCGACAGTTTCTCATATAATATTTTTTCTTGTAAACACTATAGTACTAAGTGCAAATGTTCATCATGTTCTTACGTCATCCGAGAATATATCAATATGTCATAAATGAATACTTGAACAAAATTTTCCAAGTATTCATGGAATACCCCATTCATCAAACTCATGAATACCCCCGGAGGGTTTTTCAGTCCAAAAGGTAACATGGTAAACTCATAATGTCCAAAACGCATCTTGAAAGTGGTCTTAGGAATTTATTCCTCTTTAATTTGTAACTGGTGGTAACCTGATCTCAAGTTGATCTTTGAAAACATCATTGCGCCTTTCATTTGATCAAACAAATCGTCTATTCTAGGAAACAGATACTAGTTCTTGATCATTTCCTTGTTCAGTTGATGGTATTCAATGCATAGTATCCATGACCCATCCTTATTTCTTATGAAAATAACAGGTGCACACCAAGGTGACACACTTGGATGTTTAAGTCCCAGGTCCAACAACTCCTTTAGTTGCATTTTAAACTCCCGTATCTTAGGTGTCGACATCTGATAAGGTGTTCTTGCTATTGGTTTAGTTCGAGGTTTCAAGTCAATTGTAAACTCCAATTCTCTTTCAGACGACAAACTTGATAACTCTTCTAAAAGCATGTCAACAAACTCTAGTACTATTGAAAGGTTTTCTAATGCTTCTTCGTTTTTCTTGTCATTTAGCGCTAATATTACATATAGATTACATCCTTTGTGCATGATATTTTGTAGTTGTAGGGAAGAAATGAACCTCAAGGAAACTCATTGGTTTCTTCCTACAAACAATCTTCTCTTTTCCCCATCATCGGTCAAACTCAACCATTTTGTCTTACAGTTGAGTATCGCATCATGTGATTCCAATGATTCCATACTGATCACGACGTCATAAGATCGTAATATCGTGATGTAAAAATCAAAATTCGTTACAAAATCTCCCAAGTTAATGCGACAATTTGTAACCCTTCCTCCAACCTTCTATTTGGCACCCGACACCATTTATACATATCTAAACACATCTCGTTCGACTACCTTTACCTTAGTTATTTTCAGTGTTGCACTAGAAATAAAGCTTTTTGTAGCATCAGGATCTATCAAAATACTAAATGTTTGGTCGACAATGGTACGTGATGTCTCGAGCACAGTGGACTGGTGCTCGGCCTAGCGGTTATTCACCGTTGCATGGATTCTGTGGGCCTTGCCTAAATATCCAATTGTAGTGTTTCCTGTTGATTCAACCACTCTGGCCCTCTCAACTAGACAATCTCGCTGGTAATGTGGCTCTACACATGTCCAACATCCGGTCTTCGGTCTAGTACTCTTGGTCCTCGAAGTAGTAGATTTTGGCCTACCAACCTGAAATCTTGGTTTGTTCAGATGAATAATCCTAAACTGTTGTTGCTACAGGAGACGTTGCTGCTGATGTTTTGGTCCTCTGTAGGGATTCCTATGGTGAGGATTCGGTCGTCATGGTGTCGCGAACATGGATCCTCTTGGCATATCTCGATACCCTGATGAATGTCTAGCCAGTGTCTGATGTTGTTGCACACCAAATATCTCATGTCCCGTTGATCTCGTAGGATTCCTACCCTGACCCCCACTAGTCATATCTTCCTCATCTATGAGGGCCTTCTGGACTACATCGTGCAACGTTTGAGGCATTAGGATTCTCACCTTCACACAAATGCTGATGTTAGGTCCAAACACAAACTTGTTGACCTTTAGCTTTTTGGTGTTCATATGTGGAGCATACCTAAGCAGTTCCATGAATCGGGCCTCATACTCGGGCACTAAACAACCACCATGTCGTAAGGCATTGAACTCATTGAGTTGGCACTCAATGAATTCCTATGACAAATACCTCTCCTGAAACCATTCCTCAAACATTTTCCTTGACACATATTCGACGACCATGTTCAGTTGAGGTAGGAGCATCTTCCACCATTGAAGAGAGCTTCCCTTCAGCTCAAATACTTCCATGCCAAGTTTCATGTTGGAGGTGTAGTCACGAAGTGCGAAGCACATCGCCATGTTCTCCAACCAAGCCTCGGCGGCTGAGCCGTCCGTGGAACCCATGAACTTGGGAAACATAAAATTCTTGAGTTCTCTGTGAATGCTACCACTACCATGTGGAGCGTGTTGTGGTCCCTTATTGGGTACAGGTGCCCTGGCCTCATCTCTATCTAGTCGGTTAATAAATTCCTCTGACATCCTATGAAAGGACCTCATCAAACCAACCACATCCCCTACAACAATTTTCTCTTTTCCATGACTTTTTCTTCTCCTTGGGGGTTATACCCCTCTAGTGTGGATGTTACTGGAGGCATCACACCTCCTACCCTAGCACCACGTTGTCTACCTCCATGACGTTCTCTAACCATGATTACCTGCATGGACAAATTTCAATTTTAGTTAGCGATAAGTTATTAATCAAGTGCTTAATACAGTGGAAGGGATAATTATCCCAAGTCATGGGGTTGAACCCACTCTGATACCATATGTGACGCCCCTCTGTTACAACTATGAATAGTGAAGTACAATAGGTAATTTATTTTATTTTATTTTTAAAGCATTAGGAAATTAACGTCAGCACATAATTCATAGCAACGCATAATCAAAGAGACATCATTATTAAAAGAATTATAAGTGACACATCATCGTAATCGATAAAGACACAACCAACACATTAACATAAATGATAGAGACACCTAACCAACACATAAACATAAATAGTGACCCAGTTCCACACATCACAATCAACTGAAGCAATTATCGATAATGATCAACCATATCGCTTAATATTAAATAACTACCCTCCCAACCTATCCTGCATGGTTAGGACCTCCAGGAAACATAAACAACGCTCAAGCCTAAGATTCATCCGATTTATTTTGACCACTTAAGGTCTCAGGGATGGCAACTGTTCTAAGGAACATGGAGGTATCTAATCCCCTTAATCAATCACAACTCATAACTCTAGACTAGATTATCAATCATATATCAACATTAATTTCATAGCGCAAGCAATCTAATTACTTAATCAATATTGCATCAATACTAATTTCATTGTGCGTGAGTAATCTAATCACTTAATTAATCATACATCAACATTACTGTAAGGCACAAAAATAATCTCATTGCTTAATTAACCACACATCAACATTATTTCAAGGCGCAAGGGTAAGATAATTACATAACTCATCATACATCAACATTAATTCCATTACGCAAGATTAATCATTAACTATATTTTCATGATACAAGAGTAAGCAAATTCATAACTGACCATATCTCAACATTTAATACATGGCGCAAGGGTGTTCACCAATTCTAGTGTATCGACAAAATATAAACAAATTAATTCACTTACCCACAAAGTCTCAAGATCCTAAATTCTAATGAGCGAGAGCCATGACCTGATACTTGCACTTATATTCATATAATAATTTTATATCCAATGGTTATATTACTAAAGGGTTTTCTTATTTATAAATATCTCTTCTCAAATAAAAATAACTAAAGGAATATAACTAGTCTCCCCTCAAATGGAGTATTGTCATTTATTCCCTACAAGATTAGGCTAGCCAGACTTTAATATAAGCAAGGGTGAGTCAATAATCTTCTTAAGGAACCATAAGGAAGTCAACCTTCTTAAGCAAAGATTTAATAATTCAAAACTACTAGGGTATCTTTTAAACATAAACAAGATCAATTTAAAAAAAAAAAAAGGATTTAAGGAGCTTGCATTTCAGTCTAAGAGAATTGAAGGAAGGTCAACACCCTTGTGATGTAAGGGAGTCTAAGCCCCAAGATCCCAAAACACACAATAACTATTAGTAAGGCTCTACTACAATGTGAAAACTAAATATCTTAGTTTAATCATCCATATGGACCATTAAGGACTCTTGACAAGGATTTCACTTAAGTTGTAAAATTTCAACGGGGATTTTATTTAATCACAAAAAAAACTTGAGTTAGTTTTATTTCCTTTTGTAAGGGCTACATAATTAAGGTGTAAGGATCAAATTCTATTAAATCCCTCACCTTAAACATCTAAATCGACTCTCCTATCTCTGCACAACATTTGTCGCCCTTCAATTTAAAAAGCTTCCAAGTTTTCCTTGTGACAGGTGGTCGCATCGATACACATTTTAAGTTAACCAAGTTTTAAGGGCTCATTATTTTACTTAACTATCTATTTGGATAAATCTCACATCCAAGGCACAAAATTATCCTACTTGGGAGACTGGAAAATGACATTGCCCTCATCTTGCTCTGGCCCACACATGTTTCGGCCCCCTATCTTCTAGCAATTAGGGTGCTCAAGATTTGTGAAACAATAGATAAAAAATAGAATTAGATAAAATAAGAGTTGTGCAGAGGCTTTATTTTGGTGGAAAAAGGTGTTACATTCTATTGTTTTCTCTTGCTGTAGAAGATAGAAAGAGACATAGCTCAAAATCACTATCACTCAGTGCAAAGGTTGGAATACCATATGTTTAAGGATTATGGAAGCACCCCAGTTGAAGATACTTCTATGGGCATCAACCTTGAGGAATTGGCTTCGCGGGGCTTGTCCAACAAGAAAAATAAATGTGGAGTTGGCCGACAAGTTCCGTATGTGGGATAAACAGGATACAAAACAAGAACGCTCCCAACCCTGATAGGGTAAGGATTTAGGATCGATTGTTTTTTCCCTTCCTCTCTGCTTTTTATTAATAAGTGTTTTTTCATAAGAATATGTAATAGGAAGGACCCATTTTACACTCAATAGGTGATTTCTCCCACCACATAGTAAAAATTCCAAAAATACAGAGTGTAATAGAATGGGATAGGCAACACAATGGATTCGAAGACCGAGGGAAACCACCTTAATATCTATGCACAATTCCAAGACATGGACAGGGAGAGTTCCTTGGTAAGTAAAAACATAGGGTAAAAACAATAATTTCTCCTGTAAGGGTCACTCCTCTATACGCACAGGAAGGAACCTTCTCATAAGCAAGGTAAGCTCTAAACTCAACCAATCCGTTAAATTGGTTGAGATGCATGTACAATCGAAGGGTAACTGAAGGGTTGACATATGGCTGGGTAACGCTTAAATAAGGATAAAAAAGTATCTACTCTAATACTCCAAGTTCATGTATAAAGTACAACAAAAAACATAAGGGTATGGAAATTCCAATATATAATTCTCCAATTTCTACTATAACACAAGCGTATAATTTTTATATCATTTTCCATATAGTACAAGAGATATATTTCTCCGTACAACATTACATCCAAAATTAAAGTAGATTTAACAATTTACACTATTGCCTCAATTAAAACCCTTTGGTTTGATGTATAGCCAACATTTTAGAGTACCTATAACATGTATTTTGTTATAAATAACAAAGGATTTAAATACCATAACCATCGTAAGGATTTCGTTGAAGAAGCCTTCATCCTAGAACCTTTTGCTCCTTCCTTGCTCCTTCTTTCTAATCAACAAGACCTCAGCAGTACCTCCTAGCCAATGTTAGGGGTACTTTTCTTCCCCCTCAGCCCCCCAAGCCGCAAAGGGGACACACACACACAACCAGAAATCCTCTAGCTCCGAGCTTGGCTTGCAAGGTAGAGCCACCACTCTCTCTCAATATGGGTATCCCAACTCTCACAAGTAAAACCAGTCAAAAATTATGCAGCATAACTTTACCCATAACTAGTCTAATCCATTTCTAATCTCAGCCATTTGTTTTATAGAATTTCCACATAACTCATCCCCACTTGCACAATTAATTTGATTTTTTATTTAAATAATTTAAAATTATTTCATCCTTACACTTGTCACCCTTTCCCCAATTTTCACAAGTACAACCACATTTTATTTTAATAAAATTAAATTTCCCTCACCCTTTCCTAAAAGTGCTCCTTAAATCACTCCAAGCTATCTCTTTATTCCCTTTATTTACAATTAATGATTAACATCATACTAAATCCGAGTTGAGTTAAAATAATATTCTTCTTTAGTTAGAATGGGGTTAACTAGACTCTAGATTGCTTTCAATGCGCACACATTCTTTTATGCTTTATTCCTTTCTTATCTTAAATTCCAATTAGGTATTTTCTGCACACATGTGTATTGTATTAATTCTTTAGAATTATTTCATCTTTCTTATTTTCTTGAATTGACTTGCCTCTTTCCTATGTTATTTAATTTGTATTTTAGTTTTAGTATTTTCACCAAGCTTAGACTTAGGCTTAAATTTTAAATAGGTTTAGACTTCCAAATGGGGATTTAAAATTAATAATTTCAATCCTTATTTAGTTAATTAAATCCAACAATGCTTAAATATTATACAAGGTTTGATTATTCGCTCAAGGTTTTCTAGACCACCTAGATTCATTGAGTCAAGTTTTATTTCCGCGACGTGCCCTTCAAGACACACTCCGTGCTCCAAGGGTGCCACTCACCTTTGACTGGTGTTGGTAGTTGTCCAACCCCAGGAGTCAACACTCCATTCAAGCGACTGTGTGAGAGACTAAGGGATTCTAAGGAATAAGGACCCTACCTTTTTGTGCGCCCCTTAGAAATCTTCATGAGCGATTGTCTCAGTATTCCCTCATGGCATTGTGGAACTCTCGAACTAGGTAATTGTTAACCTACAATTCAATCCATGACAAGAGTGCTAGTAGGATGTGACAGGGACTCTGCCACACCTCTCCCTCAATATCTGGTCTATGTGCATGGCCCCTTTACGCCTTATGTGAGTCAGATTAGCAAGCAATTGTCAAACTGCATCCATCAATGAAACACTGTCAACGATCCATATATAAAATCATACTATAAATGATCATATGTTACATATGCATAAATGAAATACTCAAACCAATACAATCCACTCCCTGACTCAATCCGGAGTCAAAAGAGGTCCATTGATGCCCTTGGCATCCACAATCCATCAAGTCTCCTGCACACTCACGAAAACTCGTCAATAGCATCTGTCAACATGCATATATCAAATAACATAAAATCATAATCCATCAACATCATCATAATAATCCATAAGCGAAACAAATAACCATATACTATAACCAGATCACTTGCATGCAAGTGTCCTCAAAGAATAAGTCAATAACATGTGCTCGCAAGAGCGAGATGTTACAATGTTATAAATATGTGAATCAAAAGGATGTAAACACAATGTCATGAAATTTTACTCTAAATCTCATCTTAATACCTTTGTTGGCTTATCTTTGTGTTTTATATATTTACAATCCACGAACTGAAAAATGATCACGGTACCTCACAAACATAGATTTCTTTGATTTCATTTAAAGTTACTTCACGTATTAGGTTTGTTAATATGATTTTTAGAGTTGTTATCGAATTAATTTAATCTTTTCTTAATACCTGTTATGCTATGGTAGCTATTTATATGTGGTAAACACCAATAAATGAGTATCGATATATGTATACATTTTACCAAAAAAATGAAAACTAACCATAATAGGTATTAAAACAAAAAAAATCACTGGGAAAAGTTAACCTTATCACTAAGATTGTTTGATATGAAAGGTTAAAAGTGTAAGTCCCTTTTGGTTTTCATTATAAATAAATTTTAGAAAGGAGCATTTTGTTCCTCTTTTAATGGTGAATATGTAGTAAGTGTTATAGTGTCACTTAAATGTATTTTACGCCTACAAATATCATCATATTTCACATAGGTATATATGAAAAGAACAATTTAAAAGATAAAAACTTACAATGAGACATGTGTGTGGTTGATGTTAAAGATGTACAATGGATATAATCAATAATGAATTGATTGTAGTGTTTGTACAATAAGATAAGTTGTTCACTACATTTCTCTTAGTATAATACATTGATTTCAGTGTTGTATATAATAATCCAACAAATATAAAGTTATTCCCATCTAAAAAAATAAATAGAAGATAATACACTAGTAACATTTGAAGATATGAATATTGCACATCCAAACTTCCATTATAATATTGATTGATTATCTCATGCTAAAATGTATCATGTGTGTGAAGAATCATATTGTAACACACTATATGCAATTGAGGCATACAATGTTTCGAGATGATATTTCCCATCATT